>JAASAO010000285.1:0-87491 GCA_017311375.1 Mytilus coruscus | reverse complement strand
CTATGTGAATCTGAAAATCCCTTGTTTTTCTTTTTGCTTTTACACAGAGTTAGTCTCCGTGTATTTAAACGAGGAAGTGGTCCCCGTCGTTCTGTCTCTTTTTGTATGAGGTTTGTGGTCATTTAATACGAAATGTTTGTAAAATATTCGTCACTGCACGTCAAACAAACAATCGAACAATTAATTACTAAATATGAATTATGAGTCTCTACATGTTATACAAATTGTCAGTCTATAAATCATACCATCAATCAATCAGACAATCAATCCGTACACCTACCGAACAACCAACCAATCGAAAAGCATGTTTAATTTAGAATATATGGACTGACTTTAGTTTCATTTCCAGTTGAACACTAAACAGCTATTTGCTCAAACAATTATTTTAGATTTATTTGTAGCAATGATATAAAAGCTATTAATGTATCAATTAAAACCAATTGTTCTCTAATAATTGATAAGAAGCTACCTCCAGTTTACTCAAAGTAACTATTGGTGTCAAATCACAGGTTTCTTCATACTGAATAAAAAATATATGGTTTCTATGTACTTTTGTAAGATGTCGCTTAGATATTTGGTACTAGAACACACCCGCGACATCGCGTGTCCGTGACTGAATTAAAATAACTACGCATTATTTTAAACCTGAATTTTTAGTATTCGTATTGTCATCTGATAAAGTCATGCTGACAAAGGTGTACAGATTTCTCTGTTTTCAAAATCTTTCTGTTTAACTCGTCCTGGTTTTCTTACTACAACCGGAAAATTCATGTGACAATGATTGTATTTAGTGATGTTATTCCTGTGTAATGACAAAGTTCATGTGTGATTATGACCCGTGTTTATATCAAATCACAAATACACATTTTGGTGGTGCACCTGACAGGGTAGAACGTACATATTAAGTTCCTGTGTGATTATGACACGTGTTTATAGCAAATCCCAATTACACCGTTTGGTGGTTCTCCTGACAGGGTGGAACATACAGATTAGGTAACAGGTGGCATATACTATTGGTATCGGTATCGGATTCGATCTGGAACTTGTTAATTATTGGTAATATTAATTATGTGGAAAACAAAGGGCCTGGAATGCTGTAATTTTAATCAACACCATTGTCCTATATAAGTTATATATAAAGTTGTATTCTTTGATTCGTCGTTTTCCGTCATGCCGGCTAACAAATTGGACCTCGTTATTTTAGTATTATAGATATGATATCAAACAGTTCATACGCTTTTAAAACTAACACCGTTTAACCGAACACATTTCTTTGTAAGAGTTATTTCATGAAACACGGGTTTCCTTGTGATTGCTTCTCCTTCGCAACAATAAAAGAAACCGACAAAATGATTTGACCAAATTGTACGTTACATCCTCAGGATGTCGAAAACATCTTGACCGACGCGGTCAGTAGACTCCATGTGAGAGTTCTCTCCTTCTGTTTTGATATAAATGAAATGTAATAGTAACTCATAAACCATATGTAAGATCTAGGGTCTTTTGATTTGTGGTCCTCGGTCCATTAAAATAAAATAAGATCAAGGTCAAATGTCAAGGTCATGTTCTTAATTTTGATTTTAGCTTATTTTGGCTTTTCCTCAGAAACTGTATAAGATATCGACAAACTTTTTACAAAGTTATTAGTTGCGACATGTAACAACACGTAATTTTTGCTGAAAGAGTACGTTGACATTTAATAAGAGTTTTCTCCTCTTACATTTAAAATTAGCTGCATAGTGATGTAACACATTAACCATATATAGTAGAGACCTAGGATCTTTTCATTTGAGGTCCTGGTTTATGACCTTGAAATTGAAGTCAAGGTCAAAGTTAAATTTAATGTTCTAGATTTGGAATCAATGTGAAGTAACCTATCACATGGTACCAGAAGTGAGACTTTTATACCGAAACTTGCAATCTATCCCCGTTATTTCAAGCAAAAGTATATAGAAACCATTTTTTTTTTGGAATCAGTGCGAGGAAAGCTATCACATAAGACCGGAAGTGACATTTGCTAAACCGGAAGTACCAACTATCTCCTTATTTCAGACAAAATTATAGAAACCATATATTTTGGAATCAGTATGAAGAACCGTATGACTGGATACCAAAACATATTTTCATTAAACCGCAGTTAGCTTCTTATTAATTAATCAGAAATCTAATGTGGAAATACCTATTTTTTCTCTTCCGCCACTATTGATTCTTGCGAGAACATTTTGTTTTGCAAGATGTCGCTTTGATATTTCGTATATGATATCGAAGAGTTTATACGCTTCTACAACTGACACTGTTTCACCAAACACTTTTCCTTGTAAGAGTTATCTCCCATAAAACTGGTTTCCTTGTTATTGCTTCTTATTGCAACCGTGAAAGAAATCGACAAAATGATTTGACCAAATTGCTCGTTATATCCTCAGGATGTCAAAAACAATTTGACCGAAGTAATCCTGAGACTCCATATGAGAGTTATTTCCGCATATGTATTTCAAATAAGTGATATGTATTTGTAACTGGTAAACCATAAGTGATAGATACCTAGGGTCTTTTGATTTGAGGTTCAGGGTCCACCAAAGAGGAAATGAGGTCAAAGTCAAAGGTCAAGGTCATGTTCTGAATTTTGATTAAGGCTTACTTTCAGCTTCTCCTCAGAGAGCGTTTAAGATATCGACAAAATGTTTGTATTAAATTATTAGTTGCGACATGTCGTAACACATACATTTTGGTTGAAAGGGTACGCTGACATTTAATGGGAGTTTTCTCCCCTCTTATATTTAAAATTAGCTGTATGGTGACATAACTAATTAACCTTATCATGCTTATGTAGTAGAGACCTAAGGCCTTTTGATTTGTGGTCATTGTCTTAAGACCCTGAAATTAAGGTCAAGGTCAAAGGTAAATTTGACGTCATAGATTTTGACCTTTAGTATAAATTCTTATTTACAAATGATAAAGCCATGGGGTCTTCTGCATTAGGTTAATAGACATATGATGTTGAAAAGACCAACCAGAAGTGACCTTTTGTAAACAGGAAATAGCCATTTCCCGCACTGATTTCATTAAAAAACTACCTAGAACCATATATTTTTAGAATAAGTGTCAATTAACCTATCAGATGGTATAAGAGGAGAAATTTTTCAAACCGGAAGTTGCAATTTATCTCCCTTATTTCAAGCAAAAGTATGTAGAAACCATATATTTTTGGAATCAGTGTGGCTAAAGCTACCATATGAGACCGGAAGTGACATTTATAAAGCTACGGGGTCTATTGCATTACGTTGGTAGACATATGATTTTGAAAAGGTCAGCCGGAAGTGACCTTTTGTAAATGAGGTAGCCATTTTCTGCAAAAGTTCAAAAGTACCTAGAACCATATATTTTTGGAATCAGTGTGAAGTAACCTATTAGATGGTACAGGAAGTGAGGGGAAAGATACCAAAGGGACATTCAAACTCATAAGCCGATAATAAACTGACAACGCCATTGCTAAAATAGGATAAACGACAAACAGACAAAATAATAGTACACAAAACACAACATAGAAAATTAAGGACCAAAAACTGGGGTGATCTGAGGTGGCACCCGTCGTGTTACTCATGTTAGTACAAACCCGGTAATAAGTTTAAATCGGTAGGTCACATTCGGAGAAAAGGGATGGGATTGTAGTTACGACATACAGAACATATCCGCTATCATCTGTGAAACGGATATTAAATAACGGTCAACCAACTCGTAATGGCGTCCGTAAAATTTACGAAGGATGATTTCAATTTTACCACTTGGAACTCTTGGTATAATAGCTTCCTTGTGAGCAACAACCTCTATCAAGAAAATCATGATAGGAAATACAAGCCCTGGAATATCGTATCAACTGGGAGATATATATTTCTTATGCAGGCGCTGCTAGAATGTTGCTACATAGAAATGGAAAGTTCACAATTGGGAAGCTGAAATCATCTCTTTCGTCGTAAAGTTTTGTTTTCAACCGATCCTCATTGTCAATTTCTAGATTAAGTCAAGATATGAGGCAGACTTAGCTGTATCTGTTGTATCCTGTATCTCAAATTCGATGGGATAGATGCGTTCAACATAGTCACAAAGTTTTTAATTATTTAGTGAGAGAACATCATCAATATAGCGGATGCGTTCAACATAGTAAACCAAATTTTGAATTATTTAGTGAGAAAACATCATCTATATAGCCATGATAGCGGAAAGTAAAGATTAACAACACTGCGAACTTATTTTCCTTCTTCCTAAGAAGTTCCTGTATAAAGTCAGCTTCATATGAATAAAGGAACAAGTCTCCATGTCTGGATTTGGACAACAGTTGTTATATTTCGTTGGACACTTAAATTCGTGGATAAAGCCATCCACGAAAACCACGGAAATTGGTACTCCACGAATAAAAGTACTTTCACAATACCAGTGGGAACATTGTGTGTCAAAATATTACCTTCCTGTAAACATTTTTCAATATTTGTCCTGTTTTAGCAAGAACGTCATTAATTATAAATTTACAAGAAAACGTTCTGGTAAATAGTAACAATATTATGATTGAAATAAAACAGAACTTCCACATAATTTTATCATTTTCCTTTTCAAATTACAAACGACGAGTGCAGCCTGCTATTTGAGCTTTGTGTAAAATGGGTTTGAAATGTAGCTATGTAAATAAATTCCTGGATTAACAACTCTAGTATGTTTTTCCACTGTCTATTTCCTTTCTGGAACATGCAGCTAGATTAAATGAGTATAGGGAACAATTTCAAAGGAATCGGTTGATATGTAACAAAAATTAACACTTTTGAAATTAAGTTACTAAGCAGATTCAAACGGACCTTATCCCGATGTAAACAATGTCAATAGATCGAGAATACCACAAAAACATGTACGGAAATCGAGACGAACTTTTCTTGAAATTGTATCAACAAAATGGTAAAATCGTTTAACGGATAACCTATATTATAAAAATAGTTATCTTAAATTTTATAACTTGCACGGACACGACTTTTATGTAACGTATATAAGCCGATAACAGTCCATTCTGCAAAGTACCTGTGCAATAGTTTACAGAATGCACTGTTAAAGGCTTATATCTTACTTAACACATTGTAAAACTTGTCAAAGAAGGTGAAAAAGCAAACAAATACAAAATTTTGTTAATACTTATTTTCATATGGTGGGTAAATTGTTTTGAATAAACTTTATGTTAAATGATGGCCCCTTTGAACAGGAGCTCAACTTAAACAATAGAAAAATAAATAAAGTACAGTTGAAGGTAAACTACATATATAGTACATAGAGACACAGTACATCGGTATCATGCTTTTGTGTGCGCTAGGACTACATTATGTATTTTTCGTGAATACCTTCACATGCATGTGGTGTCTCAAAATAAAGATGATGACAGTATATTCTAAAAGCAAAATTCTTTCCGACAAAAGATGGTGAAATAGTGATTGTGTTGTTTTAAACTTTGTATTAAAATTAAATGTGTATTCATATATATTCGATTTCAGTGCGGAAAACGAGGAAGATATAGCTCTAGCAGCTAATAATGGCAAGTTTTATATATATTTTAAAATGTAGTCCTCTCCTATCACTTCCTTTTCCTTCTGGGGTTTTATTTCTTATTAGTTGAATGAGAGAAAAAATGAAAAGCACATACGGCTTGAAAGACAGGCTCACGTTCTAGAAAAAGGTCAACCATATCGAGTGCACCGTAGTCGATTTTACATAAAATACAACACTATAAAATATAATGAATGAGCACAAATGAAGAGATAACAAGCGTGTCAGCAATTTAAATTATTTTCTTGTTCATCGGAATTTTCCCTCTTATGTATTATTTCAATATATATTAATGATTTTAAGAGAATTATGATCCAAATATTATATCTTTTATTTTGTAAAAATAACACCTACATGTACTATACATGAAAAATATATATTCATAATATCCCCGTATGACGAAGGTACCTCTATCCTTCCTTGTTCACCGAAATTGACCTTGACTCGGCGGTTGTCTTGTAAGTGACAGTTATTGTTCACCCGATACCCCACCCCTTATTCCCTTTTTCTGCAAGGTTCGTGTCGCTCCTTTTTTTTTTTTTTGTGTGTGTGTATTGCTTTCCTGTGTGGTTTTTCATGTTACCTAAATATATTTTTATCTCTCGATTTCCCTTTGCAAATAATGCTTTTTTTCTCTTTCAAAACAAAACATTGTAATTGCACATCCTTATTTCTGTGCTTAAAGTATGATTATTGTATTCAATCAATTTTACTTTTGAGATCTAAACTATAGTGAAATGTTTGAAACTGTTCATAAATACTTGGAAAGAAACAAATTTAATTTGTATTTTGACGTTTATACGTGTAGTAAAAATACTTTTATTAATAAATCCCACGTTTTCAATCAATGCAAAGCAGGAAAGGTTTGTATGTTCAAATTTATATAACACAACTAGAAACTATCTAAAAACTTATTTAACAAACATATGATTAAATCTAGCACCTCATTTGTCTAAATTCAAGAGACTACATCGGTTTCAGTAAAAAAAAAAAAAAAAAAAAAAAAAAAAAAAAAAAAACAAAAACAAAAACGAGCAGTACGAATCTAGTGCGAATCGGACACACGATTGATTTCTTTAAACTGCGGTAACATGTTCCATTTTTCTGTTTCTTATATTCATCGTCGTTGATAAGCAACATTTTGCATTATATTCCTATACAGGCAATAATATCAGACTTTTTTTAACAAGAAACTTGCAAATCAACGCCGACACCTGAAAATTATAAAAACTGTTGTAGCCCTAGTTCATGAACCAAGTTCTCGATTTGCACTTTGTACACAGGGTGAGGTTTTAAGGTTGTTAATCAAATTCTATATTAAACACTGTATTAATTAAATTTGGAGTAATTATTTAATTTGGAATTTAACTAAATCATGGATTTCATGGATATTTACATGTCAGAGCTTGTTACCATGGTAACAAAAGTTAACCAATTAAATATCACATCATGGAAAAAAATCCCATGCAGCACACAGACCTACTGATGAATATAAATCCTGTGCGCCGCACAGACCAAGTGAAGATTATAAATCCTGTGCGGTGCACAGACCAAGTGAAGATTATAAATCCTGTGCGGTGCACAGACCAGGTGAGGAATATAAATCCTGTGTGGCGCACAGACCAAGTGAAGATTATAAATCCTGTGCGGCGCACAGACCAGGTGAAAACTATAAATCCTGTGTGGCACACAGACCAACTGAAGATTATAAATCCTGTGCAGCGCACAGACCAGGTGAAAACTATAAATCCTGTGCGGCGCAAAAATCAAGTGAAGATTATAAATCCTGTGCGGCGCACAGAACAAGTGAAGATTATAAATCTTGTGTGACGCACAGATTAGGTGAAGACTATAAATCATGTGAAGACTATCAATCCTGTGCGACGCACAGACCAAGTGAAGACTATAAATCCTGTGCGGCGCACAGACCAGGTGAAGAATATAAATCCTGTGTGGCGCACAGACCAAGTGAAGAATATAAATCCTGTGCGACGCACAGACCAGGGTAAAGTTACATATTGTGTCGCATAGACCAGGTGAAGACTACAATCTTGTGCTCCTTCATAGATTTAATTAGATGTTAGCAAATTCACAGAAGTGAGAATGGTAATAAATGCTGTGTACCACACAAATAACATCTGCAAAAATCAGGGAATGGTAAAACAAATCCTGTTCAAAGCACGGTTGTACTTGATTTACAATTAGAAGCTCTTTTCTCATTGTCCATTTTGGATTTTCTAAACTAGTATATCTGAATTTCCTTGATTTATTTGCCAGTTTTTTTTAAACTAAACTGATAAGGTTGTTCTTTAAAATTAGAAGCTTTGCTATGTTTTCTCATTGGGATTTTACCACATATCCCTGATTTACTTGCAATCACTTGCCAGTTATTTGTACTAAAGTGATAAGGATGTACATTTAAAAGTTAGGAGCTTTGCTTTGTTGACTCATTGGGATTTCGACATTCTCCTGATTTACTAGCCATTATTTTTTATACTAAAATGTAAAGATGTACTTTTTAAAGTTAGCAGCTTTGCTTTGTTGTCTCATTGGGATTTTCCACATCTACCTGATTTACATGCTAGCTCGGACTTCTCTTAAACTGAGTTTTACTGTGCGTACTGTTGTACGCTTGTTTTTCTACATTGGCTAGAGGTATAGGGGAGGTTGGGATCTCAAAAACTATGTTTAACCCGCCGCATTTTTGCGCCTGTCCCAAGTCAGGAGCCTCTGGCCTTTGTTAGTCTTGTATCATTTTAATTTTAGTTTCTTGTGTATAATTTGGAGTTTAGTATGACGTCCATTATCACTGAACTAGTATACATATTTGTTTAGGGTCCAACTGAAGGATGCCTCCGGTGCGGAGTTTCTCGCTGCATTGAAGACCCATTGGTGGCCTTCGGCTGTTGTCTGCTCTATGGTCGGGTTGTTGTCTCTTTGACACATTCCCATTTCCATTCTCAATTTTACATTGTACAAAAGTGTTACGGTTGTACTTTTAATGATTCATGCTTGATGATGTATTCGAATCTTTATTGTTGACATTCTTTAACATGTCATGTGAAGTTTTATACATGTACTACTCTTGATATAGCTGTTATTTTTACCAGTGAAAAAGAAAAATTGTTATTCCTGGAAAATGATATTAACCAACAAATAAAACATATTCAGTTGTAGTTTGATAACAATTTTTTTCTCAATAAATCTATGAAAATGATAACAATAAAATACATGCTTAAATATTGTACATAAACATGAAGCACATTTTGTTTGCAAGTTATATCAGGATTTACATGTTTAACAATTTTAGTTTAATAAAATATCCTATATTTTTCTCCCCTCAACACTGTTCTTAACATAATCTACATCTACATCTATAGCTTTCATTTAAATATATCAACATTATTCCAGCAGTCAATTCATTTATGCCAAAAATAGGAGTTTACCATCGTATATTTTATGATTAAACAATACCTTCATTAACATGTAATATATAAACAAGAATCTGTTCATAGTACACAGATGCCCCACTCTCATTATCATTTTCTATTGGGACTATTAAAATTAGAAAGACATATCATGGTCAACATGTGTACTAATTTTCAAATTGATTGAACTTCAACTTCCTCAATAAACTGCTTCGCTGAGTGCAGCTGGATACGCCCGCAGAGGTCCAACTCTGAACAGTTAGGGCAAAAATGAACACAATATTCAAGCTTGACACAGGTCTGAATTTGGATTGTAATTAAATATTTGACATATTATAGGTTTCTGAATAAATGTAGTCAAAGAACTTGAAATTGGTTATATGTGAATTGAATTTATATTCAATTAAAGATTTCTTGCTGTTGTGCAATGCACTGTGCTGTTGCGCAATGCTTAGTAAATCTGTTGTCAGACTACAAACAAATAAAATCTTATAACTCGGAAACCTAAATTCGAAAATTTAGAAAAATCAAAGCTTACAAAAATAGATATAAACAATTTACCAAAGTTTTAGTAAAAATGCTGAAAGCATTTTGAGTTATTGTCCAAAACTTGAAAATCCCCTTTTGTAATGAATTAAACCCCATAAATTGGGAACGTATTGTCTAAAATTTATAAAAATCAAAAGGGAGCTCATGTCGATAGAAATAAACAATTTATCAAAGTTTTTGCAAATTGGTGATATTGTTTTGAGTTATTGTTTGAAAACTGGAAAATCCCCTTTTATAATGAATAAAACCCAAAACTCGGAAACGATAAAACCGAAATTTTAAAAACGAAAAGGAGCTCACAACAATAGATATAAACAATTCACAAAAGTTTCATGCAAATTTGTGAAATTGTTTGAGTCATTGCCCTAAAAGTGGAAAATCCCCTTTTAATGAATAAAACCCCAAAATTCGGAACGGTACACCGAAATTTATAAAAACGAAGGGAGCTCACGTCAATAGATATAAACAATTCATCAAAGTTTCATGCATATTGGTTGAAGCGTTTTGAATTAATATCCGACATGTTGACGACGGACAGACGGTATACCATAATACATCCCGTAAATGGGCGATATAAAACTACCTTGCCCAAAACTTTAACCATAAAAGGGATAGACAGGCTTACACACAGTCCAAAAATCTAATGCCTCTCTACTAGTAATATCCTTGGTGGGGCATAGAAAAATTACTTTTAGTATTTTCTAACACTAATGAAGTAATGGACAAAAACGCTTTTTATATAAAAAAATCACCCAGATGAAATCCTTTACAGAAATTTAATATTGAATGCATTATGTACTTCATACTGAAAGAAACCCCAGTTTAATTGAACAAAAATACAGAAAATTTATTTAAATGAAAAAAAGTAAAAAAATTTTTAAATGGCCAGGTTGTTTTAATGAGGTTTGAATAAGGATTATAGTTAAAAACTGTGAGAAGATAATTTCAAAAAATTTTACCATGTTTATAAATTTTACTGGAAAATAAGTGTCTCAGAGTATGAAAAACTGTGAAAAAAATCATCAAAGATGTATAGAAGGTTCCTAATTAATTCCCGGGATCTGGGTTGAAAACTGTAGTAAATTGATTACACAAATTATGTATACATTTTTGATTTTTCATGCCTACCAACCTGATATCATCATTCAAAAGACCTGTTTTTGACTTCATCAAACCCTGTCGGAAATCAATTCTTAATCTAAATTTTCTTGCACTCATACTCTTGTACTGTCAGAATGACAAATGCAAATTAAAAAAAAAAGCTTCACATTCAGGAACAAAGTTTTGCTGTTTTTCCATGTGGAAAATGATATCTGACAATAACATGAATAAACGGGACCTCAAAGTTGTTTTAAATGAGTTTATATAATATGAAGTGGGGAACACCAAAAATGAATGGGTCAGTCTTGCCTATATACTTGCATTGTACTACTTACAGTATAAAATTTACAAGTTTCATAGATGTTTCGATATTAATATAGGAGATAATCATTTTGAAAATGAGCGGATGAACATGGCAAAACAATTTGTCTCCCACATTGACTTATAGAAAAGATTTTTCCAAACATGGTAAGAAGCGTATTAAAATAAATATGATATGAGATCAAATTTGAAGTTTTGTGCTATAATATTTTTCATTCAAAATTATTGAATAAAGAATGAAAATTTGGGAATATGTCTAAGAGACAGCAACCCAACCAAAATGTATAAACAACTCAAGGCCACCAATGGGTCTTCAATAGACAAGAACTCCCTATACAATTGGGAGGGTAAAATGCAGGACACATAATATATAAGCTTAATCTCTAAAGTTATTTTATAAGGTATGCTGGTTTCTAAAGTTATTGTTCATGTTGTTTGCAAAAATTTATTTTTTAATAATATTGATAAACTTCCATCAATTCAAATAAGTGTTTTTTCCCAATTTTGTGTTTTGGTCTAAAAAGGGGTGTTTTAAGTACATATGCATATTAAATAATAATATTTAGCATTGATAATTCTTAAATTTTGGCTTGAAGTTCATGACTTTTACAAAACTCTTTTACATTTTTAGGTAAGAAACCCCCCTTTGTTAAACAAAAGCTGTTCCTCATGATTTCTGTTTTGCTGATTTTCTGTGTCCATGCTTCTCGTTTTCCTTTTTCCCTTGTATGATTCTACTACATGGCTTCCATGGTTTTGTTTTGGAACCTCTGTACCAATGAATCATGCAGGTCTCCTCATCAAAATCAATGATTTGGGCAACTTGAGGCCACTCCTTCTTATATTCCTCTGGGTTTAGAAGGACCATCTCCCCTATGCTTACAGTAATTGTATTGTTCTCAACTTGGCTATCAGATTTCTTTTTTCCAACAACAAGCTAAAACAAAAAAATTTATAACATTATAAACTTCCACAAATTTAGAAAAAAATTATTGTAGGATTAAACGCCTTTTCAAAGGAATTTATTGGTGTATAAACTCGACCAATTCACTCACAAACAAATAAAAGTCTGAATTGTTCTAGTTTATACACCAATGAATTCCTTTAAAATGTGTTTAATCCTTATAATTTTAACATAGGAGATAAGAAATTTATTTTTCCACACTTGTTACCTCTATCACACGCAAATTGTATATTTGTGTCATTGTATTGGCCTGGCGCATGAATATATTTGTTGGTTACTTCAAAATATGTACTCCTTGAAATTAGCTCTCTGATTTATATCAACTACAAAACTCTATTCTATCATTCAACTGAATGTTTTGTTTTATTTGTTAATTTAACGATTATTGCAAAGTGAAAATAAATATTGTAACGTCGTGCACGATTGTGTAATATCGCCGCCATTTTGTTTACATTTGTTACAAAAGAAGTTCGGTCAACGTCGTCTATCGAAAATATACAACGTCAAGAACAACTTCCAGAAGTCCTCCACCACCACCAATCATATCAACGTATTCCCTAATATGCAAATCATATAAGAATTATTGTTTATTAAATCTATGTTTAAGAACACATTTGGTTGTTGAAGAGAGGGGGTTTAATATTAACCAAATATAATTTGTAACTGACCAGGTCTTATTTGTTCTAGCAGACTTCCTGAAAAGCATTTTTTGTCAAGTCAAAAAAACATATGTTTCCATTGTTCTTGTTTAAATCAATTAAATTTTATACGACCGCAAAATTTTTGCGGTCGTATATTGGTATGACGTTGGCGTCGTCGTTGTCGTCCGAAGACATTTGGTTTTCGTACTATAACTTTAGTATAAGTTAATAGAAATCTATGAAATTTAAAGACAAGGTTTATGACCACAAAAGGAAGGTTGGGATTGATTTTGGGACTTTTGGTCCTAACAGTTTAAGAATTAGGGGCCAAAAAGGGCCCAATAAGCATTTTTCTTGGTTTTCGCACAATAACTCTAGTATAAGTAAATAGAAATCTATGAAATTTTAACACAAGGTTTACGACCACAAAGGAAGGTTGGGATTGATTTTGGGAGTTTTGGTCCCAACAGTTTAGGAATTAGGGGCTAAAAAAGGGCCCAAATAAGCATTTTTCTTGGTTTTTGCACAATAACTTTAGTATAAGTAAATAGAAATCTATGAAATTTAAACACAAGGTTTATGACCACAAAAGGAAGGTTGGGATTGATTTGGGAGTTTTGGTCCCAACAGTTTAGGAATTAGGGGCCAAAAGGGTCCAAAATTAAACTTTGTTTGATTTCATCAAAAATTGAACTATTGGGGTTCTTTGATATGCTGAATCTAACAGTGTATTTAGATTCTTAATTTTTGGTCCCGTTTTCAAATTGGTCTACATTAAGGTCCAAAGGGTCCAAAATTAAACTTAGTTTGATTTTAACAAAAATTGAATTCTTGGGGTTCTTTGATATGCTGAATCTAAACATGTACTTAGTTTTTTGATTATGGGCCCAGTTTTCAAGTTGGTCCAAATTGGGGTCCAAAATTAAACTTTGTTTGATTTCAACAAAAATTGAATATATGGGGTTCTTCGATATGCTGAATCTAACCATGTATTTAGATTTTGATATTTGGGCCAGTTATCAAATTGGTCCACGTTGAGGTTTAAAGGGTCCAAAATTGAACTTTATTTGATTTCATCAAAAATTGAATTCTTGGGGTTCTTTGATATGCTGAATCTAACCATGTATTTAGATTTTGGATATTGGAATACCACAAAGGAATGCTAAGAATTGTCTTTGGGAGTTATGGCTCAAACCGTTAAGGAATGAAAGAACCTTAGTGAGCACGCTCACATACCCCACGTCCCCACATTGTCATTGGAGAAATAAAATAAGTGTAAGAAAAAAATTGTATCAGAAAAAAATTGAATCATAATTTCCTGTCAATATGCACATCTACATAGTATGTCCTTATTATCTACACAATTTCATGAAATTCTGTTGTGTGGTTTCAGAGGAGTTGCTAACAAACTGTTGCAGAAGTACATTGAAGCAAATAAGTTCAAAGGGCATAACTCCTGGGAAAAAAATTGAATCGTAATTTCCTGTCGATATGCACATCTCGTAGTATGTCCTTATTATGCGTAACTCCTGGAAAAAATTGAATCGTAATTTCCTGACGATATGCACATCTACGTAGTATGTCCTTATTATCTGAAAAGGTTTCATGAAATTCTGTTGTGTGGTTTCAGAGGAGTTGCGATGACAAAAGGTTGCAGTAGTATATTGGGCAAATAAGTTCAAAGGCGTAACTCCTGGAAAAAATTGAATCGTAATTTCCTGACGATATGCACATCTACGTAGTATGTCCTTATTATCTGAAAAGGTTTCATGAAATTCTGTTGTGCGGTTTCAGAGGAGTTGCGATGACAAAGGTTGCAGTAGTATATTGGGCAAATAAGTTCAAAGGGCGTAACTCCTGGAAAAAAATTGAATCGTAATTTCCTGTCGATATGCACATCTACGTAGTATGTCCTTATTATCAGAAAAGGTTTCCTGAAATTCTGTTGTGTTGTTTGAGAGGAGTTGCGATGACAAACTGTTGCAGTAGTACATTAAAGTAAATAAGTTCAAAGGCGAACTCCTAGAAAAGAATTGAATCATAATTTTCTGTTGATATGCACAACTACATAGTATGTCCTTATTATCTAAAAGGTTTCGTGAAATTCTGTTGTGTGGTTTGAGAGGAGTTGCCATGACAAGAAACAGGACTGACGGACGGACAGGTCAAAAACATTATACCCTCCGCAACTCGTTGCGTGGGGTATAATAAGGTGCAAAACAAGAGGGAAAAGGGTTTCCAGGTAAATGGACAATTACTTAAGTACAAAACATAATTTAAAAGGCAGTGTAAGGTTGGTAATTGAAACTCATTTGAATATCTCACCTAAACTGCTTTTAAATTATGTATATTGGAAATTTGCCAAAACTTTATTATTAATAAATTCCATTGAAATTTGCCAATAACTTTAGTTTAATGAACTTCATTGGAAATTTGCCAATATAAAATGTTGCTGATGAAGCTTTTTGTTTATCTCACCTAAACTGCTTTTAAATTATGTATATTGAAATTTGCCAAAACTTTATTATTCATAAATTCCATTGGAAATTTGCCAATAACTTTAGTTTAATAAACTTCATTGAAATTCGTAGTTTCAGACAATAACTTGTGTGTACGTGTATTGATCTCTCTGACATTGTACCACAAGTTTTCATATCACAAAGGAAGGCTGGGATTGATTTTGGGGTAATTGCCGCAAACATGCAGGAATTAGGGGCAAAAAGGGCCAAAACAAGCATTTTCTAGTTTCAAGACAATAATTTGTGTTTAAGTCTATGGATCTCTCTAAAATTGTACTACAAGGTTCCATACTACTAAGGAAGGGTTGGATTGAGTGTGAGGGTAATTGCTCCAAGGGGTTCAAAAGTTTGGGGGATTTTTTTCAATTTTTAAGGGTTCATATTTTTGTCTTCAAAATTTTCAAATTTCAAATTTTGAAAAGTTTCAAGAAGAAATCTTCCATTGCACAGTATTGAGCAATAGATTTTTAAGATCTTTGACCACATTTATTTTGTGTCAGAAACCTATATTATGTCAAAAATTTGATCACAATCCAAATTCAAACAGTGTCAAGCTTGAATATTGTGTCCAAATTTGCCCCAACTGTTCAGGGTTCGACCTCTGCGGTCGTATCAGGCTGCGCTCAGCGAAGCATTTTATTATAATTATAGTGAGTCTTTCCATTTCTTGTTGTAGTTTGTGTAGGTGTTTTTTGGTTTCTCCTTTTGTATATAAATTAGACTGTTGGTTTTCCTGTTTGTATAGTTTTACACTGGTCAATTAAAGACCTTTTATAGCTTGCGGTTTGATGTGAACCAAGACTCCCTGTTGAAGATAGTACTGTAACCTATAATTGCTTTAATACTTATACTACATTGTGGCTTGGATACAGAGTTGTCTCTATGACACGTATGTCTTCCTATTAATTTTGGTGGAAGTTTATAAACTTAAAATTTTATATACTAGTATACAAAATGAATTACCTGAGGAATTGGTTCCTCTACATCTGACACTTCTTCACTCAACTCTGAATCACTTTACTCTCTAATGTTAGAGGTTTCTTTCAAGTCTCTTTCCTTGGCTTTCTCGATCAACTCAGTTAACGGCCACACTGCTTCTTCGGGAGATTCTGTCACAAAAAAATTAATTTTATATGTATTTTTTTGGTATGTTTAAAACAGAATAAACAGTTGCACCATGAGCGCATGATACACCCTCACATTTTCAAAGAACAAAGTTCAATTACTTCTCAATGTCATATTTGAAATTTATGAAAATCAAAAGGAGATTACATCAATAGATATAAACAATTCACCAAAGTTTCTTGAGAATTGCTGAAAGCATTTTTCAGTTATTGTCGGAAACTGGAAAATGCCCTTTTTAATGAAAAACCTCATTACACAGAAATTTAAAATCTAAAATTTATAAAATTCTAAAGGAGCTGAAATCAACAGATATTAACAATCTATCATGGAAAATTATTTTATATTGTTTGAGGATTGATAATGCTGAGTTGTGTTGTAGCACATGTAAACAATCTTCAAATCTATGCTGCAGATACTTCTTTTTGGCAGATAGTTTAGAATCTAACCACTGTATTTGTACAAGGAAAATTCCCAGTATGAACACCATTACCTGTGCCAATTAATTTTTAGAGAACAAACAGTAGTATTGAAGGAATGCATTATACAATTTGGCCTTTATGAAAAGTTAATATTCCAAAATTATTTTGTCTGTAGGCTTTTCAAAATTTTGAATATTTAAAACGAAATTAAAATTTATTTTTTTGTTAATTATATAAACTTAAATTAGTACTGACCATTACTAGAAAGATCTGTGAAAAAATCATTCCACCACTTTTTATCTTCCTCTCTTAACCAATGATATCATTCTTTAACGGTGTCAGGTCTATTTTGTTGTAGTTGGGGATGATAATTGTTGGAGAGTCCTGGGGAACACCAAGAAGAAGTTGTTCCTCTGGTTCTTGCC
This sequence comes from Mytilus coruscus, assembly GCA_017311375.1. Taxonomy (NCBI): domain Eukaryota; kingdom Metazoa; phylum Mollusca; class Bivalvia; order Mytilida; family Mytilidae; genus Mytilus; species Mytilus coruscus. Next base: position 70,422 of record JAASAO010000285.1, on the reverse strand, counting down.
AAGTCTGAAATAGATTTGATATTTTTAACCACATTTTGTGATAGTATGTGAATCATTCTAAGGCAATTTTTGTATCAATGGTTCTGATTGGATAACAGTAAGCGTAAAATTCTCTATCTCCTTGTCTGTAACTAAGGAAGCCGACATTTTGAATTGCTGAATGTATTTACATGTAATTTCTACAGTAATAAGCAAAAAGAAATGTTGCACCTTAATATCTTCTTTTCATCAAATTTTATTAAATTCTGAAGTGGCCAAGAAGCCAGAAAACGCCTGGTGTTTACGTTTGATGCGGAAGCATACTTGTGACATCACCTAGTGTAGGGGCAAAAGAAGATAATGTCTCTTCGCTGAATTTTCTTTATTTAAAATATTTACTGAAAGAATTATTGAAATTGAATTATGTACTTTTTGCATTAGAATAGAGATAACTGTATTGTACTTGAAGCTTTGCGGACGTCCTTTGGTGATTTTACTGTCGAAATATGTTTACCTGTCTCCACTATGCATTGCCAGGTAAACTAAATTTGTGACAGTAAAACTACCAATGGACGTCCATAAAGCTTCAAATACATTACAGGTATCTCTTAATGTTAATACATCTTTAAAAGTGCTCCAGGTTTCCTGAAATTTGAGTCATTCTGTCCTGACTTATTTAAATTCAACCATTATTTCTAATGTGGAGAAGATGTCTAATAAGAATGTCCAGTACAAATCTTCTTTAAGGTGGTACATAACACTACAGGGAGATAACTCCGTAAAAATCAGTTGAACGTTTTAATTACGTTCTATTGGTAGGTAAATATTAAGCTTCTCAATGATCAAAATTAGTGTTTGTTAAACTGCTATATATCCAATGAAATAAGTTACTATTATAAAAAGTTGGTCACATTTATAAGAAATACAGATAAAGAGTTCTTAGAATAACGCACTTATATTGACTTGAAATGGCATTATTTTCGGGGATGACAAAGTGTGTCTGTTGTCCGTTTTGGACCCTTAATGACCGCCCTGCTTTCCCTTCATGTACAGAACATGAGTGCAAGTATGGAAATTATGAAGTTTAAAGTGATATAATGGAATAGGTAAATATTCATATAAGTTGGTCTCAATTATATGAAATAAATACAGAGTTATTAAGAAAAAGGCACTTTTACAGACTAAAATGGCATTTTCAGGGAAAAAAGGGGGGATGACAAAGTTTGCTGGTTGTCGGTTTTGGTTGGTTCAAAAATTCTAAATCTTAAACAGTGTTACCTAGTAATGTTCCTTGAATTATATGCACTTTTTCAGGGAAATTAAACGACACAATTTTTCTACATCTTTGATTTCTTTAAAAAAATGGATCTTTAGCCATTTCATTTTGGGGTATTTTCTTGTACAATATTCTATTTTCAGCTCAAGATTTGGCTAAAACTTATAAAATAGCCTTAAATTTCAGGTTAATTAGCTGAAACTGATTCCACTCTAACGCAATAATGTTAATTGTTAAGCATTTTTATTATTTTTTACTCCCAAAAATTAAAATAGCCATTAACCACTCTTTAAGCCTTGTATGGTTATATCTTTGATTTAAGGGAGGTTTTAAACTGAAAATGTGCGGAAACCCTTGGTTAGAATTCCAAGAACTTTTGATATTTTGCAGGTTATATCATTATGTTTCACCATAAAATAAATCAAAGAAATTAAACGACAGCACATTTTGGTGTCACCTGTTGGGTACCACCTTAATTGATGTTCCAAAGCTGTTCCTTAAAGTGACAAACAGAATATTCTAAGTATGACGGATCTTTCAAATATGTTGGTCCAAATAAATAAAATGATGAAAGTGTGTTTTCTAGAATTCCATTAATAGTGTTATACAAAGTTTGTACAGGACACCCCTCCCCTTTTCCCTTATCAAACTGCTTACAGAACAAAAAAAGTAGTGGGCACCCTTTTCAAATTTTGGATCCTCCATCACTGAAGATATGTATTGAAATAACAAAATTAAAATGCTGAGGTTGACAAACAGCAAAAGATTCTACAGTGATGGATTCCAAGTTGTTGAAATTAAATCATTACATTTGAACAAAATAAATAACTAATTCATTTATTACATAATTCGTTAGTATTTGCAAGTATGACATATTTAATTATACCTTGTCAGTTGACCATTTTTGTAAAACAGTCTTGTTTTCCCATCTTTCTTGATTATTTTAAATATGTGGGGTAAGAATGGTTACACATTTTGTTCAGATACTGAGTTATCCAACCAGCTACATCCCACACTTTTGATGTTTGAACAGACACTGGATTTGGAGTAGTGCAGAACTCAAAAGCTCTCATGAGTTTGGGCAGTGTCAGAACTGCCTGTCTTGCCAACCAGGAAGAAAATCTGCAATTAAATTAAGACAGAATTGTAGCATGAAGAAAACATAGCAACCATACATCAGAACATAGTTTACTTTTTTATTGTCATGTGTAGAAATTATTAAAGTGTTCGTTAAACAGGAAGTTGCTCATTGATCAATCTGAAAAAGCATCACAGTCTAGCTCACTCATATAAACCTTGATACCAAATTTCAGAAAATCTTATTATTCAGTTGCTCAGAAAAATGTGTCAAAATATTCATGAAACAGATGGACAGAATGACAGACAGGTGTAAAATAGTTAACATCTGTTTTATCTGACCTTAGCCTACAAGGCTTGTGTGAGTTATTGCCATCACTTGGTGTCCATAGTGCCTCTATTAACTTTTCATATTCTAATCTAAAATAAAATGCTCCAGGGCGCAGCTTGATACGACCGCAGAGGTCGAACCCTGAATAGTTGGGGCAAGTATGGACACAACATTCAAGCTTGATACAGAACTGAATTTGGATTGTGATTAAATATTTGACACAGCATAGGTTTCTGACACAGAATGAATGTGGTCTAAGAACTTAAAATTTTAAATTGGACATTCACCTATTATGGTCCAATATCCAAAATCTAAATACATGGTTAGATTCAGCATATCAAAGAACCCCAAGAGTTCAATTTTTGATGAAATCAAACAAAGTTTAATTTTGGACCCTTTTGACCTCAATGTGGACAAAGTTGATAACGGGGCCCAAAAATCAAAAATCTAAATACATGGTTAGATTCAGCATATCAAAGAACCCCATATATTCAATTTTGTTGAAATCAAACAAAGTTTAATTTTGGACCCCGATTTGGACCAACTTGAAAACTGGGCCCATAATCAAAAATCTAAATACATGTTTAGATTCAGCATATCAAAGAACCCTATGAATTCAATTTTGTTAAAATCAAACTAAGTTTAATTTTGGACCTTTTGGACCTTAATGTAGACCAATTTGAAAATGGGACCAAAATTAAGAATCTAAATACACGGTTAGATTCGGCATATCAAAGAACCCCAATAATTCAATTTTGATGAAATTAAACAAATTTTAATTTTGGACCCTTTTGACCTCAATGTGGAACAAATTGATAACGGGCCTAAAAATCAAAATCTAAATACATGGTTAGATTCAGCATATCAAAGAACCCCATATATTCAATTTTTGTTGAAATCAAACAAACTTTAATTTTGGACCCTAATTTGGACCAACTTGAAAACTGGGCCTATAATCAAAAATCTAAATACATGTTTAGATTCAGCATATCAAAGAACCCTAAGAATTCAATTTTGTTAAAATCAAACTAAGTTTAATTTTGGACCCTTTGGACCTTAATGTAGACTAATTTGAAAACAAACCAAAATTAAGAATCTAAATACACGGTTAGATTCGCATATCAAAGAACCCCAGTAATTCAATTTTGATGAAATCAAACAAAGTTTAATTTTGGACCCTTTGGACCTCAATGTGGACCAATTTAAAACGGGCCCAAAATCCAAAAACTTAATACACGATTAGATTCAGCATATTAAAGAACCCCAAGAGTTCAAGAATAAAACCCCATTGAAATTGGTCAAGAAATAAGCAATTTATACAAAGTATCTTCTTTTGCACAATACTGTGCAATTGAATATTCTTGCAATTGCGCAATACTGTGTAATTGAATATTTCTTGCTATTGCGCAAAACTGTACAATTGACAATTTCTTGCTATTGCGCAATATTGTGCTATTGGATATTTCTTGCTATTGCGCAATACTGTGCAATTGAAGATTTCTTGCTATTGCGCAATACTGTGCAATTGAAAATTTCTTGCTATTGCACAATACTTATTATATAATAATTTACACATCCTGTTAGGTGTGTATCTCCTGCCATATCATTATTATTAGCTTTTAAATATAAATCAGAAATAACCAACTTAAAATGGAAAATTTTAAAGAAAAAAAAAAAAAAAAACCCCCAACTTTTGAACCCCTTTTGATTCATCACCCCAAACTCAATCCCAGCCTTCCCTTTGAGGTATGGTACCTTGCAGTACAATTTCAGAGAGATCCATACACTTGAACACAAAAATTATAAATTTTTCATATCAGCCTGCTATACACCATTTCGGAAAAACATGGAATTCACGTAAATTCAATGCTATTATCATATTGTAAAAATTATATGTTATTTGCTATAAGTATATGATAAAGGGTCTGCATCAAAGATGAGTGATACAGATTAAACAGCAAGCTATTTATCAAATATTCAAAATTGCTGTATTTACTACTAAATATATGATAAATATATATATAAAATTATATATACATGCTACATACTTTTCTCACAGGAGTTTCCATTGTTTCATCTCCAGGATAGTTCATATGACGGTCAACAGAAGACCCAAATGGTCTTCCTCTTTTCTATGTGCTAAAATGCAAACATTACCATGATTACAAGAGGTTTGCCTGTTGTTTGATTTTTCCACAATTACTTAGTAATTACTTAGTAATAAACAATGTACTGCAATTTATTAAAGCCACATTAAAATGTCATGCAATCTCTTACCTCAAAATGTACTTAAATAGAGATATAAGAAGATTTATTCTAATGCAACATCGCTTGTAATGTTAATTTTATTGGATAAAGTCACCAATTTCCATGGCATCAATTCACAATTAATGCTATGGAAATGTACATGCAAGCGCAGACCATGTTTGGAAGATTTTAATGTATAATTTAACATTTTTTCTTTCAGGTTCATTAGAATGAAGATAACAATATTATATAAAAGCTTCAACAGCATCAATTGGTGATTTTTGGCCCCAGATGATTTTTAAAATGTTTATATCATTGTAAAAGCTCCAAATTATCTCCCTTTAGCACAAAAATGCCATTTTTATGCATTAAAAATGAAATATTTTTTAACTCATCGGTGACCTATATTTTTAATATTTTCTAAATGAGCTGTACTTAAACTGATCAATTGTAAAATTTAAGTGATTTTTTTAATTTTAGTTCTTTTTTTATTTCGCTATTATCTCTATTTCTCTTGTTAGTTCAACAGAAAAAAAGTACCTTAACAAAAATGCATGCTTCTTTCAAAGGCAGATTGTGTGTTAAATGAACGGTGACCCCATTTTTTATTTAATTTCCTATTACGTATATGATAAAGCTCATTTATAGAAAAAAATTAAGTGAAATCCTATATTTATAAAAAATTAGTAAAATAGGGGAACACCTTGTGCTTTTCCTATTCAATTGTGTAACATAAAACCTTAGACATACATCTTTATATGATTTACCTGAAGGTTCAATATTTTCAGCAACTTCATCTCCTGACTCACATTCTAACTCAGAATCATCTGTATCTTGATTGCTGTCTGAAATTGAACAAATAAATAAATTCACTTAATTCAAAATAGTATATTAATTTTTAAAAATTGACTTTAGAAATTGTAACCAAGCAAGAGTATCTCTATAAGCAGATTCCTTCATCAATTAATTAACAGGGCTTTGCAGCAAAATTTTACCTGGAAAATCACATAAATGGTCATATACAATATAAGTTCAATGTCAGAAAAATATAAACTTTTTTGTATGAGGCCGAGAAACTGGGGAAGGGCGAGGTTCTACCGAGCCCTTCACCAGTTTTGCGCCGAATACAAACAAGTTTATATTTTTTTTACATTGACCTTATATTGTTTTTATACTGCAACTTAAATTAATACATTGATAGCTTTTAAAATTGTAAAACTAAATTCAAACTTATTTTCATCCTTTAAGGAACCCCTGATTGTAGAAAAGTGTTGCATGATGAAATTCACATTGCACAAAATATAGCTGTGTTACTATATTTAGGAAATAACACAACTAGTTGCAGTGTAAATTGTAATAGTAGGAAGTGTGATCTGCATGAAAGCACATTCCCAGGAAAACCCTGCATTATTAAATCATGCATTTGGGGATGATATTTAGGATGGAATAAATCTTATAATATTACAATTGGGAGCTACAAACTATAAGTTTTGCTACTTATACAATCAAAATCCTTAGTTGAATTTATTACCTTCACCATTATCACTTTCATCAGGATTATTCATTTCCATCATACATGTATCTGTGATATTTTCATAATCTGAATTGAAAGAATTATTGAACAGATTAAAACATTACTATAGCTATAGCAAACATTTTATAAATTAAGGTGATATACATTTAAAGTCATATGAAATGAGTGACTGGTGAAAATAATGTTTATCCAATTCTTGAACCAATGCATGTATATATATATATATCATAAGATAAGTCTTCTGTGCACGATTTTGTCTTTTTATGCATCCATATCGCATAATCGTAAAATCAGCTAATTTAATATTTAAACCAAAATATAATTTGTGATATTGAGTTTGGGGTTAAACAACATGCTCATATAATAAATTAGTTTTACAAACTCAAAAATTTTGTTAATGTTTTACAATCAAAATCCTTAATTGAATTTATTACCTTCACCATTATCACTTTCATCAGGACTATTCATTTCCATCATACATGTATCTGTGATATTTTCATAATCTGAATCGAAAAATTAATGAACAGATTAAAACATCAATCAATATACAATATATATCCATAAAGGGGCAGAAAAAAAAATATTACATTGAATTTGACAGTTGTATGTGATTAAGGAGCTACCATTTAATTTCCAGGGTGAGGGGATAGGATGAAATATGAAAAAAAAAGCAGGCCAGGAGTTTTGAGTAAATGTAACTAGAGGCTCTAAAGCACCCAAGTTGATCACCTTGGTCTATGGGTACATCAAACATTAAGCACACTCTCAAACATTGAAGACAAGAATAGACTTCATGACAAAAATCTCTATTTTGTTGATCTTGTATTACTGATCTTTTAGTCTGTTCAGTTTCTTTGACTTACATAATAGATCTTGCCTTGCTGATCATTTGTGTGATTTAAAGTGTTTATTTATTTATTATGATTTAAATCATATGAGGCTTAATAGAAAACTTTCTCTCTAAATATCATTTTAGCCATGTCAGCTATGTTGATTGTTAGCCAGCTGGGTCTTCCGACACGTTTTTTAACTAGATACTTAAATGACGATTGTGGCCAAGTTTGGTTAAATATGTCACAGTAGTTGTAGAGGATAAGACTTTTGTAAATGATTACAAAAGTTTACAAAAATTATGAAGGGCAATAACTCCTAAAGGGTCAATTTACCATTTTGGTCATGTTGACCAATTTGTTGGTCTTACTTTGCTGGACAATTAAGCTGTGTACCGCTTATCTCTATATCTATTATTATTTTCAAGAAATTAACCAAAATCTGCAAAGTTTACTTAAAATTACCAATTTTGGGCAGCAACCCATCAACAGGTTGTCTGATGTGTCTGAAAATTTCAGGGCAGATAGATCTTGAACTGATGAACATTTTTTTCCATGTCAGATTGCTGTAAATGCTTTTGTTTCAGAGATATAAGCCAAAAACTTTATTTAACCCCCAAGGAGTTTCAAAGAGGAAGATTTTTGTAAGAAATTAAAATTTACAAAAAATTTTGAAAAATTGACTTTAAAGGGCAATAACTTTTTTTAGGGTCAATTCACCATTTTTGTCATGTTGACTTATTTGTAGATCTTACTTTGCTGAACAATTTTGCTGTTTACAGTTTATCTCTATCTATTATAATATGCAAGATTATTATAAAAAAATGCAAAATTAAATCACATAACTCTGAAATGTAAAATCTAAAATTTATGTTAATCGAAAGGGAGCGTACGTCAAAAGATATAAACAATTCACCAAAGTTTCATGAAAACTGCTGAAAGCATTTTTGAGTTATTGTCCAAAAATTGGAAAATACCCCTTTTTAATGAATAAAACCCCATAATTGGGAAACTAAAATCTAAATTTTATAAAAATCAAAAGGGAGCATGTGAAAAGGCAGGACAGAGATTACAACTACAAAAAAAGAAAACGAAGGACAAGATTTTTCATCCTAGCTCCCCCAATAAAAATCAAATGGTAGCTCTCTTAAGCCCATATTTCATTGCATTAAAAAAATTCTGAGTCATAAACATATATCTTTGGTGTTTAAAAGCATATTTATTTTTATTGAGTGTTTCTGTACGTATCGCATACGAGCGTGGCGTCAAAGTTTGACACATGACGTCCAGTTGCTGTATTATTTTTCCTACTTGTGATACGAAATGTAACATCATTTAGTTAGAATTTCTGAAAAACACTTGCAAGAAAAATGGGTCATTTATGACACTGACTCAGACTAGAAATTTTCATTTTGGAAAATGATTAAAAGACCCTTTTCTCTCTTCACTAGTTTTTGTTTTTTCAAAAGTACATGAACTTGAAGGTGTGTTAACTTTGGTTGTGCAATCGTCATCGAACTGAGGTCATAACAGTAAGGAATCTATAGATTACTAATCTAAAGCATTTGTATTAAAATTAGCAATAAATTCAAATATGTGCATTGATACTTTTCCTGTATCAAAAGTACCTTGGGCCCTCGGGACTGATATTGGTTCCTCGTGGTGATACAGCATGCGATACAGATTTTGCCATGTATTATTCTATATGTATCAAATTTAAACAGAGTAACTGAGATAACCCTCATTTGTAAAGATAGTGTGGCTTAGGTCTTCTTTTTTTCTATGTTGTGTTTACATGTGGATAGTTTTGCAGTTTGTTTTTTTCAACTATTACAAATCAGCTCATTGAGTATTTTAACCTAAATAAGCAAATAAATTTTATGCTTTTTATTTTTTAATTGCTGAAAATTTCATCCATAGCAATGGTGAAACAACCTCAATTTTTTTTTATGAACATTTGTAAGGTTTCTCGCTTATTTTTATATTTTCCACTATAGATACTATCTTTTTTGACAGTAAGAAGCTTCTGGTCAAGTTTGGTTCAAGTTATTGTGTAATTGTAAATTCTGATGGAAAATTATTTGTATGGATGAGAAAAACGTTTTGTAGCCGTAAAAGGCAGGAGCAAATTTTATTCACTGAAGTTTCGTAGGAAATATGGGAACTTTCAGTCCTTGTAACTTGGCGATTTAGGTGTACCAAACGTTACACACTGACACAGGAATATTGTAAACTGTCTCAACTGGCCGTACATTATTCTTATTTGAAACACCAGTATTGTAAATGTGTAAATGCTTTTTGTGCAACAAGCCTTACCTATTACATCTTCTAAAGAATTAAAATAATCATCAGAATCTGCCATTCCTTCAGACGATCTGTAAGCCATGATCGCGTGCTGATTTCCTAGTTCTATTTTCGTTCGTGGAGTAATATTAGTAATTTCTAAAGATATTTTTTACTCCAGATATTAATTTGATGTAATTTTAATAAAGAAAATGAAATAATATGTTTGCGTTTTACTTCAAAACATGCTAATGTCGGCAACAGCATATGAATTCGCGCATCGTTGATGGAACTACTTCGCTCACTTTGTTTGTGTTGTGGTTGTAAATCGGTCACGTGCAGCTGCCCAGCAAACAAAATAACGTTAATTAAACGTGATTTTAACGTAAAATTTTGTGTTATAATTACGTACTTACGAACGTACTTTTAACGTCATTTTGTAGACTCAAGCAACGTCAAAGCAACGTTCAAGAAACGTTAAAAGAAACTTAAAACTAACGTTAAAGTAAAGTTTTGTTTACGTTATTTACTTACAACAAACTAACGTTAGCGTAACATCCATTATCACGTCAATAATTAATATTAAACGAACGTTTGAGTAACATTTCTTATTATGTTATATATTTACATAAAACTGACATTACAGTAACATTTCTTATATTTACATAAAACTAACGTTACTGTAACATTTACTAATAACATAGCATTTGATAGAGAAAACTTTTAAGTTACATTGTTGAGTAATATCGTTGATAGCGTTAATTATTAACGTTTATCAACTCTAATAAAACACTCCTTTCTAATGTAACAATTTCTGTACCTTCATCCTGGAACTGTCCTTGCATACTTAGCTATTTTTATGTTACATTATCCGATAACAAGTTCTTTGCTTGTATTTTTCGTGGAAGATTCTATTCAACCTATTCAGTCACTAAGAAGTGTTACAATTTATATCATATGCAACACACAACTAGTAACCAGAAAGGTACGGCTACTGCTCCAGAAATGCTAAAAATATATCTCAATGTTCAGTCATGACATAACTCAATGTATATGTAATGACAAATTAATATTTTTAAAACATATTGTATTAGTATTATTTACTATAATACTAACACAAGTGTACTAATACTATTAAATTTTGCAACTAAGATTTTTAAATGTAAAATATATTTAAACTTAAATAGGAACGACACTAGTGCATCTTCATCTTTCAAGAACCAGTAAAGACATCTTTGAAAACACTTTTAAAAAATTTAAAACCAAGAATATTCTTTAGAATATAGAAAAATAATGCGATACTGTAATAGAAAAAAAACCCTTCTTATAATCATTTGAAATCTGAACTATGATATATTAAAAGGAAGAACAGTGGAATATGAAAATATTGATCATTAAAAATCAAATGGTTTTCCCCCTAAGTCTCCGAATACGCGATATAAATTAAAACTACATTATGATATGTGCTAATCCAAAATAAACTGACCATCAAGCATAGGAGTATTTAAAATTTGCAATGTGGATGAGTTTCGGCAAGGATTAAATAGAGTCTTGACAAAAGTACAAATAAATTAAAATGATCCCATGAATTGTTCAATGTTTATTCTGTTCATGTCGTATGATTGAAAAAAAATTGACAAAATTTGAAAGTTTTACTTACCGATATTTCACTAACTAATTACCTTTAGCGTAAAGATCGAAGCGCATAAATAATTAAATGTAAACAAAGAATTGCACATTTTAAACTCCTTGTAATTATGATAAAGGCAATCTATGTTTTCTTCTTTTTTTAAATGACGTCATATACTAGCGTATGACATCATGTTATAGAATGGTTAGTTATTTAACGTTAAATAAATATTGAACATTTACGTATTTGAAAAAAACGTTATGTAGTCGTTGTACTGTCGTATTAATAATACGTTATAATTTCGTATAGAAAAAACGTAATATTTTAACGTTACATTTCCGGAATTTCAACATTATAAATGAGACGTTATGTTTTAACTTGATACGAACGTTATTAAAACATAAAAAAAAAAAAAAATATTACTTCGACGTTATACTAACGTTATTCTAACGTAATACGTGATCGTCTTAAAGCATGGAATACTCTGAGGGGAATTACTGTAGACCTTAGCAAACATTTTTGTTCTACAAAAGTTGCACGACTGTACCGAAATTTTTTAAAGAACTATGGCTTTTGTCGTACAACGACATTAGAATAAAACCATGCAGTCATGCATTGAAATTTTTTAAGAAATAATATTAATATAGGTGGAATCATTCTCTACAGAAGATTGGTAAATTATTTAGTTTTACTTACCATTAGTTAGATTCTTTTTTGCTTTTGGTAAATCAAAATGCAGATATTGATAAGACATAAACAAAAAAGAATTGTCAATTTTCAACTTCTTGTAATGGAACGCCATCTTAGCCTCTTTCTGAAAATGTTAAATGACGTCACATTCCAGCATGGGATTTAAAGTTATACAATGGTTAGTAATCAAACGTTACATCATTTTGTTAATTTAACATTATATAAATGTTATCAATTTACGTTTTTCAATAACATTATTTAGACGTTGTACTATGGTATAAATGTTACGTTATAAATTTTTTCAAATACAAACGTTATTAGAATAACGTTAGCCTTTACGTGAGTTCAACATTACAAATGTGACGTAATAATCATAATGTTCAACCAACGTTATAAGAACATAAAAACAATAACGTTAAAGATAGGTTACTAAATAACTTTTATTTTCAACATTATATTAATGTTATCAATTAACGTTTTTCAATAACATTATTTAGACGTTGTACTATGGTTTAAATGTTACGTTATAAATTCATCCAAATACAAACGTTAATAGAATAACGTTACCTTTACGTAAGTACAACATTGCAAATGTGTCGTAATAATCATAATGTTCAAACAACGTTATAAGAACTTTAAAAAATAACGTTCAAGATTGGTTACTTCATAACGTTTATTTTTAACGTTTTCCTACTGTTATTTTAACGTTACACGTAAACGTAACGTAAATATAACGATACCATAACGTTATGTTTACGTTGTGTGTTTGCTGGGTGTACGTCTGTCAACAATCCAACTGAAGATGTGGAAGATAGACGCAGGGGTTGTAAAAATTGGTGGCAAACAAGCAGTTGATGAAAATGGAAAGAAATATCCGAAGGTTAAATCCGTCAAAGAGTGTAAATTTGTCTATATGGTAAGAATTTATTAGAAATCAATCGGCTTTAGCCCAAGAACCTGCGTGTTCGCTAAAATTACAACTATATCCATATTCGCACAGTATTCAAATATATTTTTTATCATATTAAACTTAAAATAATGTTTAAATGTCCGATTTTATAATTTGATTCTAATATATTTATTAAGAACATCGCTACTTATGTTAGATGTCGAAATGAATAGACAACATTCCACAACCAGACCTGCGCATGTGTCAAAAGTTAAAATTAAACTTACAAAAATTCCAAGTAGGCGTGCCTACAGAAAAATATTGTACGCAACACATACATTTAGTTGATTTGCATGCGTTATTAACAATAAGACAACACCCTTAATGATGTACAAAATGTAATTAAGTTAAAGGATTTTATAAATTTATTATAATCTACATACATATTAAGCAACTCGTATATTTTTACATGTGTTTATTATGGAGTTCTATTTTAGAAGGTATATAAATATCGAAGGATATATAAATAACCCTCCGTTAATTAATTTGTAAATGTACTGTTAATCCTTTTGGAAATTTATTCCTGGCAAATTATCTACACGATTATTAGAATAAATATGTAGTTGTTTAATAAAATGTCGAATTGATGGTGGTTTCTCCTAAATATTAGAAAACTTATACTGGGACTATTTTTAAGCCACAGGCTCTTTTACAAATTTTGCAATTTTATGGTGGGCATATAGACAGGAATAAATTAAAATTTATTCCTAATTAAAGGTCCCACAAGTACAGTGGGCAACATAATTATAACATTAAACAAATAAACAAATGCAAAAGAACAAAAGAACAATCACCACTCTAAGGGAAAGAATTATATACTTGATCGATATAGCATTAAAATGACACACAGAGACTAATACATACATGTATAATTTTATTATTAATTATGAATATTGAAAATAAAAATCAGTAATAATGGTATATATATAATTGACACATTCCCTGATTCAATTCTGTATTCTATAATGTACAAGTAACATATCATGATAAGCATATGCAATTTTTTTTTGTAGATTTATTTCATTGGTCATCAGAAGGGGCTAAAACTTGGCAAAGACAAATATGCAGGTTCTAGTGAAGTAATTAAAAGGTTTCAGCCCAAACCGTCCAGACAATTAACCAAAGAAAAACAGAACAGGCTGCCAACAGTAACGCATATTGAGCCGAGTTTTGGTAAATCTGTTGAAGATGATAAATTGATTGGTAATTTATTTGAAATTTTTAACTAGCATATGAACAGTATGAAATTTAAAAATAATTTGGTTCTTAATGTTTTATATATATAAGGATATCATTATATTATCTTAAATTGAAAACAATTACAATTATCTTTTTAATCATGATAAGTTGATAATGTACAAAATGCATTTGCATGGATTTTGTGATCTGCATATAAAATGGTAATTAATATATAATTCCATTCTCAATTTTATAAAGCTTTTGTAATTGACTTTATAATATCACTGTGGTCATATTAAGGAAGCCTGGAATTGATTATTATCATTATCAGAAAGTGTAAATCAAATAAATTTTGTACTACATGTAATTATTATAAGTCATTATTATTTGTGCTTTAATAGGTGAATTTACTGTTGACGCTAAGACCCTTTCTAGCCCACCACAGGAATTTTTATGCAGGACAGTAAGGGAGGACTGGGTTGTAGAGATAAGAAATAAAATACGTGAGCAAGCAGCAATCCCACAGGGGACACATCTGCCTGTGCTAGTGGACCCATCTCAGGTACTTTTAAATACTAAAATTTGAAAGAAAAAAAAATTCTCTGACTGTAATATTTGCAGTTTGCAAAATTTATTTAAAATAATGTATAACAGTTGATTAATGATGAGTAACAGATCAAGAATAGTTGAACATTTTTTAATATACATGTCGTTGGACTTTTTAATGCCTCGCTGTAGCATTAAGTTTTACCCTTGTCCGTCTGTACATCCTAAAATTTGTTTCTGTTCTCCAACTTCAGTTTGCCTTAACCAAATGTCATGCAACTGATACATAATGCTAATTTCAACAAAACACAGATCACGCTTGAATTTTTGTGGTGTCACATTTACCGTTCTAGAGTTATGCCCCTTTACAAATGGAAAAATTACTGAATTTGTTGTTTCCGTTCTCTTTCTTTAGTTTCCATCATGTAAATGTTGTGAAACTTATACACAATGCATATTACCACAAAACACAGTTCAAGATTGAATTTTAGTGGTGTCACTTTTGACGTTCTAGAGTTATGCCCCCTTTACAAATGGAAAAATTGCTGAATTTTTTGTTTCCATTTTATAACTTTAGTTTGCCTGAACCAAATGTAATGAAACTTATGAACAGTGCTAATTAATTACCACAAAACACAGATGGAGTTCGAATTTTGATGAGTCACTTCAACAATTCTAGAGTTATGCATCTGTACAAATGGAATTATTGCAGATTTTTTCGTTTCTCTAATCTAACTTTAGTTTGCCTCAACCAAATGTCCTGAAACTTATACACAATGCTTATTTATATGTGAGTTACAGGTCAAGTTTACATTGAGTTCTGCTCTGCTAATTTATTACAAAATTAAAGGGTTTGGA
The DNA here is from genome assembly GCA_017311375.1 of Mytilus coruscus. Taxonomy (NCBI): domain Eukaryota; kingdom Metazoa; phylum Mollusca; class Bivalvia; order Mytilida; family Mytilidae; genus Mytilus; species Mytilus coruscus. The sequence continues at coordinate 55,013 of JAASAO010000285.1, read as the reverse complement.
CTTAATAATACAGACTTTTTATACGACAACAAACAAATTTTTGGGATCGTATAATGGTATGATGTCGTCGTCTGCGTCGTACGAAGACACATTGGTTTCTGGACAATAACTTTAATTTAAGTGAATGGAATTTTTAAGAAGGTTCAATACCACAAAAGGCAGGTTGAGATTGATTTTGGGAATGATGGTCCCAACCGTTTAATACCACAAGTAGAAGGTTGGGATTCATTTAAGGGTTATGGGGCCAACAGTTAATGAATTCATAGCCAAAAAGGGGCCAAAAACAACAATTTTTGTAGTGTCCGGACAATAACTTGTGTGTAAGTGTATGGATCTCTCCGACATTGTACCACAAGGTTCCATTTCACGAAGGGAAGGCTGGGATTGAGTTTGAGGATAATTGCCCCAAACTTGTAGGAATTGGGGCCAAAAAAGGGCAAAAACAAGCATTTTTCTAGTTTCCAGACAATAACTTGTGTTTAAGTGAATGGATCTCTCTGAAATGGTACTACAAGGTTTCATACTACAAAGGGAAGGATGGGATTGAGTCTTGGGGTAATTGCTCTAAGGGGTTTCGAAAAGTTGGTATTTTGGGGTGGGGTTTTATTTACCAATTTTTTAAGGAATTAATATTTGTTTTCAAAATTTTCAAATTTCAAATTTTGAAAAGTTTCAAGAAGAAATCTTCCATTGCACAGTATTGCGCAATAGATTTGTAAGATCTTTGACCACATTTATTTTGTGTCAGAAACCTTTATTATGTCAAAATTTGATCACAATCAAAATTCAGACAGTATCAAGCTTGAATATTGTATCCAAATTTGCCCAAACTGTTCAGGGTTCGACCACTGCAGTCGTATCAGGCTGCGCTCAGCGAAGCATTTTATTTCTACATGAATTGAGATATATATCTGATTTTTGATTTGTGGGTCAAAAATGATGATCTATAGATATAGGAAGATGTGGTATGAGTGCCAATGAGACAACTCTCCATCCAAGTAAAAATTTGTAAAAGTAAACCATTATAGGTCAAGGTACGGCCTTCAACACGGAGCCTTGGCTCACACCTAACAGCAAGCTATAAAGGGCCCCAAAAATTACTAGTGTAAAACCATTCAAACGGAAAAACCAACGGTCTAATCTATATAAAAACGAGAAACACGTATGAACTACATAAACAGACGACAACTACTGTGCATCAGATTCCTGTATATCTAGTTTGGTTCAGGGATTGCAGATTGTAAATTTTAATTTACAATAATTTACACTCTTAAGGTTAAGTTTTTTATATGTACAAAATATAACTAAAATACACAGGACTGTGTCAAAATACAAAATTCTTTTTATATTACTACTTAGCTACCATATACACCTTAAAAAATAATGAGAAATTTCAGTATGCATATCAACATTTATTTCAGTGTTCAGATCCTGAAAATTTTAGAAGTAAACTCCTAGAGAGTAATTCACAGATAACATCAACTGATTTTACACTTTACTTGCTTGGTGGTAATCACCTTGTGGCTGCTATCAAGGGATTGCAAGAAGAAGGAAACAAAGGAATTGGGTAAATTGGTTTTATCACTTTTTGTTTTATCAACTTTTACAGTAGCAATGTAATTGTAAATAAATTTAATTAGTTTATTATGACATATATATAATCTGATGCATGATAACATGACTTACAATAAGTTTTAAATTAGTTGATTTAAAATAAAATTGGTAAAAACTATGAATATAGCTGAAATTTAAGTGATAAAATATTGGTTTTTAGATTTTGACCCACAAAAGTTTTTTTTCAAATATAGAAAACACTCAAAGAGTGTGCATGCATAACTTGAGCAAGAGTAAATTTCATATGCGTAGCGTCACAAATATTAGATGTTAATTCATTATTTAGTTATTCCTTTGCAGTGAACTAGATGTGTCAGTTTATGTTGGTTTAACACCAGAGGAAGCAAGACTGTTAGGCAACAGACATAACTTTCAAATGTCAACTTTACCAGTGACATTTCGAGTAAGTCTTTTTACCATTAACCAATTTCCCTCTTTTAATCAACTTATTTTTAGATTTCATGTTCAGTAAAATCATAGCAAAATTGAACTTCCCATAGTTTCAGTCCAAAATTTGAAGTGCATAGCAAATAATGATCTTATGCTCAGAACTCAGGACCATAATTTGCAAATCTCCTCACAGTCCTGATTTGATTTTCACACTGTCTTATGTATAATGAATAATTATATTCAAATAATTTTAATAAGCCATCTTCCAAAAATAATGAATGTGGTTATTTTACCATTGGTATGTACTATGCAATGATTTTAAACTATGCTGTTACTTGGGGTATACCGTATATCCACATAAATATTGATGCAAACCCATGTAAAAATATCAATTTAACATGGCTTAAAAAAATAATTATCTGTTTCATAACAAATGAGAATTGGATATCGCTTGATATCAACTCGAGTTATTTAATTTCAATAATATAATAAAAAAGAGCCTTTGGCTGGTTTATTATAACTATTTAAATTAAATTATAGCGATAGTTGATATCAAGTGATATTCAATTTTCACAAGTTGTTAATTAATTTAACCTATTTCTCTTAGTCTTATGGTCAACACTCTCGATGAGTATAATTCAAAATTCAGTGAAATGTTGATTTTGTCTTTGCACATTCCAGTATGAAGTCATAAGAATTTTTTAACCTATGTTATGTCCAACATGTTGACCATAATACTGTAAATTCAGAAATCTTTTATTATTGCGAATAATGCGACTTGATGGGTATCGCAATAATAAGAACTCACATTGTCATAACTGAATCATGGATCTGTAATCACTGTAGGCATTTTTTTTAAATTGCAATAATTTAACTCACATTTTGTCCATTCTTGAAAAATCACAATAATAAATGCATGCAATAATTTCTGAATTTACAGTACTCGGCCAACACTAATAGAAACACACATAGCATACAATGAAGAAGAAAATCATTAAAAAATAATACCATTTAGAAATAAATTTTAGGTTGTACAATTTAATTGGTTTACTTCTTATATTGTAGCAAAAAAGTAGAACAGGCCAGGCTGTATTTTAAAGCTGGTTATAAGGGTAAAGAATTGGTGGAACAAATTAGAAAAATTAATATGCAGACAGATATTAATAAAACAGTAAGTGATCTTAGGCAGTCACTAAGACATTTGTGACCGACATTTTAAAGAAAAAAAAACGAATATGAGTCAAATTACCTTTAAATAAGGCATTTCTATTGTGAAACAATTTTTATAGTTTACTAAGTTCTTATTCATGTTAAGAAATAATAATTTCATACTGTGATCTATGCTCATTTTACATGGGTAGGCATTATATTTTCAATATATTTATATCGAGCGTATGCGAAGTGTAAAATGTTGACAAATAAAATGCCTATCCATGTTAAAATTAACATATTCTCAGCCTGGCATGATATTATAAGTTATCTACGTTCATATCCGTAGATATTGGTATTTTAACACCCTGAGTACACCAGTACACCCTGAGGCACAGCCAAAGGGTGTACAGGGTATTGAAGGGTGTTATGAAGGTAGAAATGGTATTTTAACACCTGACGTACACCAGTACACCCTGAGGCGCAGCCGAAGGGTGTACAGGGTACTGAAGGGTGTTGAAATACCCATATCTGAGATATGAACGTAGATAACGAATTTATCACCGGTCTTAGTCCGAATTGGACGAGTTCGAATTGGACGAGTTTTAGGAAATTTGGGTACAAAGTGTAATGTGAAAACAACGTTTTTCATTATCTAAAAGTTTTATTGAAATTTGGAAACTTGACATATTTTTAAGGGTGTAGGGTAGAACCCTACAGGTAGTCAAATATAAGACGTTTTAATCTGGAGACAGAGAAACTGGATTGAGTCAAATTTGGCGCTCAATGTTGTGAGAGTTACGTCATAGATGGTGTGACGTCAACGTGGGTCATTTGCATAGCTAGGTCAATAGTCCCATTCCTTGACAATGTGGCAGTCAAATGATGCATTTAATGAAATTAGTGTAAATGATCAGCATAATAAGACAAAATCGTTAATGAATTAAATATTTAATTACAGACATCATGGATAATCTACAGAATTCAACAAGGAGCAACCATGCATGGAAAAACTTGCGTGAAGTTCCCCGAGATAATGGTTAGCAACGTCCGGGTATATGGGTTAGCAACACCCAGGGGCTATGGGTTTTGTAACGATGTGCATTAACCAATCAAAATCCTAGAAATATACTAAGCCGGGGATAAAATTATTTCAATTCTTATAAGACAAATTTGAACTTTTGTACATCAAGGCAGACCCATATAACACAGCAGCCATTTTTATATGAAGCACAAACATTAAAAAAAAAAGGAACTGTTTCACTATGTTAGAAATTAATTGAAACATGTAAACTTACTTCGAAAATGATTTCATTTAATTTCTTAGCTAGAAACATCATCAAAATGTCTTTTTGTCGAAATACAACCTGCGCTGCAGTTTTAATTTTGACGTCAAACATGCACAGACCCCACGTTTTATGGGAATAAGAACATGGCTTTGTTCACAAAGCAAATGAATAACCTTGCATTAGAATCCATAGTAAATATCTGAGATATATTTCATGAGTGTGAAAATATGATGACAAATGCCCAAGAAGTCAAAGATTTGAAGAGTGTATAGAACATGGTCCAGTGTTTTAAACATGAGTGATCATAATATTTTAGGGTCAGTAGGATCAAATAACTCCTACTTCCATTTTTATTTTAAAACTGAAAATGGAATAAAAACAATTTGTCTTATTAACCATATGATTACCTTAGTTTTATGAAGTATTTACCTGAAATAGTCTTTGTAGCAAATTTTAGGATGAATGTAAAATTTGTTAATTCTACATTGGCATTATGTTATATTTTTTCCTTCCAGAACTTAACTGAAGACAGCTGTAGCACAATTAAAAGCATGGCGTCCTACTCAGAGAGATGTTATATATCTTTTATAAGTTTAGTGAAAAGATTTGAAGCTAAACAGGGATGCCAGAAGAATATTCCACAAAAGGTTTGTAAAACATGTTTATTTTCTAACAAAATCTGAAAGTTTGTGCCTTTCACAAAAGTGGCTTGTCATACATTAGATTTCTACTGTCTAAGGTTGTTACTTATTACCTGTAAATTTTATAAATCTATATAAATCATATTGGCAATGTCTCAGAAACATATGATGTGTCAATGATTTAATCTTCAATCCAATTTGAGACATGGTATTTTTTTTCCATATAATCTCAAACCTGCCCCAACTGTTCATGGTTTTACACTTTGATTTGTAAATCAAGCTGAAATATGGTATGTGAAATGAAAAAGAACGAAATACTGCCAACAGTAGAAATAACAAGAAAATATGTCTACTGTGCACTGATGCCCGTCATTTTCAATATTAATTAGACTCTGAAATGGGGCCTAGCCCTAATTTAGCTGTGTGTTATAAGTTTTATGGTTCCCTACTGACCCCTACAGATCCATAGAGGGTTAGTAAAATTCATAGATGAGGCTGTAGGACTTTTCTGCAGCATTTTGTAGAAAAATAAACAATAAAGACGACAACATTAATAGATGACGTCACCATTAACAATAGATGTGACGTCATGAATACCCTACGAAATTTACTAACCCCTACTGATCCATAGGGGTGACCGGTCACCACATGACACTCTATGTAAAGAATTATTAAATTTACTACACCCTACAACTTTTATTTAAATCATCTGAATTATTCAATTTTGTTAATTACATTACCGTTAAAACCATTTTCTGTTACAGCTATTCCGGGCTTTACAAGGTCTTTCTGAGGAGACAACATTTTCGTATCTAAGTCTTGCTTCTGAGGAGGGATTGGACAAGACGGCAGGGAATGTCTATAGGCTAAAGGCAAGAAAAAGCTTGCAGACATTTTATGTCAAGCAGTTGGAAAAGACAATTGGGAAGAGGCATACAGAGTGTACCCTGAGGTTTCAAATAAAATTGAAGAGCTAGTTGGTAAGAACATAACTATTTTTAAATAAAGGAATCATATGTAGAGTCAAACCTGACTTAAGAAATCATTACCTTCAAGGAAGAGCAAACATCTGGTGATATGTACAGGTGGTCTTTATATTTATGGGTTCATTTCAGATAGAATACAAGGGGTATCTTGATTCAAGCATTTTACACAGGTTATTGCATACATGAGGTGGTGGCTATCGCAGGTTTGACTGTACATACATCAACAACAATATATAGTTTATATTTTTAACAAGAAAATTCTGTTTTCTGTAAGAACTACATCAAAGTAACTTGTATAACAAGTAATATACATATATACAACAAAGGAGCTTTCTAAAAATATATTCATACTATAATAAAACATTTGATGTTTGGATTGAATTAAGAAACTGTACTCAAACTAAATGTTGCATCGAGAAAAAAACAGCTAATTATGTTTATCCCACCTTAAATCTGTTATAGTTAAGTTCTCACAATTGACTAAAACACAATATGATGTAAAAGAACCATGTGAGCTTATGTCATCACTTGGCATATGTCCAGCTTGTCTATTGTCAACCAATTACATTTTACAAAAATGTTTTCTCCTGACGCGATATATCTGATGAAGCTTATTTTTTGTCTCAATCATTTTAAAGACATGAAATTCAAAATGGATCTTTCATATTTTCAATCAAAACAAAATGGCAGCTATAGCTTTAAATACAACATGTGGGTAAAATTCCCTATTTGGGCCTCATTGGCATAATATCTCTTTGACTAGAATTCCGAAGAGATTGAAAAATTAAAACATACTCCAGAGGTATCATCTAAAGCTCTCCTATTAGTAGTCTTAAATAAGACCTAGACATTGATTGTGGAAAATGATTTAAATACTTATCTTTTATTTCAGAAAAAAATCAGAAGAAAATTTGTTCCGGAAGTGTTCAGTGCATACTGTCATTCACTAACAACAAGACCAGTTTGTAACAATGAAGAAGAGACACAACCTCCTGCTCCTGAACATGCTAATAGAGATGAATCAGAAGCTGAGACACAACCACCTGCTCCTGAACCTTCAACTCAAAATTTTGAAATTGAAATTATTATTAAAACTAAGGGAAAGGAAATTGTAATTACTGAGGAAGCCCAGAGAGTTATTGATTTTCATAAATCTATTCTAGATAAAGCTCTTACAAAAGTACTGCCTTTGGAAGAGTAAAATAAACCTTAAATGTATTTTATAAGTCACTTTCAAATCTTGTAAACACTGACTTTTCTAAGAGCTTCATTATTTTGTGCTCCATCATACCCTGTAGTGCAATAGATAAAAAAAAATAATCTGAAAAAAATATTATTTTCTTTTGTAAAAATATAATTATCAATTAAGATTAAACAAGGACTACACAAGTCTTTAGTAGATAAAAGTTGACCAACTTATTTTAAAATGAGATTTTGAGTGCATCAACAGTGGAAATCACGTGAAATTTTTATTATTTTCCAACAAAATTCAAAAATATTTACTTTGACTTAAATGTCGGACAAAATGTACAAAAATATACATTCATTCACAACGTCCTGCTCCTGAACATGCTAATAGAGATGAATCGGAAGCCGAGTCACAACCACCTGCTCCTGAACCTTCAACTCAAACTTTTGATATTGATATTGTTATTAAAACTTAAGGAAAGGAAATTGTAATTACTGAGGAAGCCCAGAGAGTTATTGATTTTCATAAGTCTATTCTAGATAAAGCTCTTACAAAAGTACTGCCTCTGGAAGAGTAAAATAAACCTTAAATGTATTTTATAAGTCACTTTCAAATCTTGTAAACACTGACTTTTCTAAGAGCTTCATTATTTATTATTATTCATCATACCCTGTAGTGTAATAGATAAAAAAATAATCTGAAAAAATATTATTTTCTTTTGTAAAATATAATTATCAATTAAGATTAAACAAGGACTACACAAGTCTTTAGTAGATAAAAGTTGACCAACTTATTTTAAAAATGAGATTTTGAGTGGATCAACAGTGGAAATCACGTGAAATTTTGTTATTATCCAACAAAATTCAAAAATATTTACTTTGACTTAAATGTCAGACAAAATGTACAAAAATATACATTCATTCACAACGTCCTGCTCCTGAACATGCTAATAGATGATTCGGAAGCCAAGACAAAACCACCTGCTCCTGAACCTTCAACTCAAACTTTTGATATTGATATTGTTATTAAAACTAAGGAAAGGAAATTGTAATTACTGAGGAAGCCCAGAGAGTTATTGATTTTCATAAATCTATTCTAGATAAAGCTCTTGCCTTTGGAAAAGTAAAATAAACCTTTAATGCATTTTATAAGTTACTTCCAAATCTTGTAAAACTGACTTTTCTAAGAGCTTCATTATTTTGTGCTCCATCATACCCTGTAGTGTAATAGATAAAAAAAATCTGAAAAAATTATTATTTTAGTAGATAGAAGTTGACCAATTTATTTTAAAATGAGATATTGAGTGGATCAACAGTGGAATCATGTGAAATTTTGTTAATATCCAACAAAATTAAAAATATTTACTCGACTGACTTAAACGACAAAATGTTCAAATTAGCAATACTGTAAATATACATTTATTCTGATATACACTAGTATTAAGCTGATTTTAAAGAGTTATCTACCGGTAGTCTTATTTTATAACATTTCTTTATAGTATTAGATTTATTTCATGCATTCATGGTTTTCTGAATTATTTATTTTGTCCAAATGAATGTCTCAACTTTAGCAATGCTGCATATGAATATTCCAAAATAGCCATTCAGTTCAGATAATATTTCTTTCATCATACCTTTTTACACCACCGCTTTGTGCACCTACTTTTTTGTTTGAAAAAAGTCATTTTTGGGGGTTTATTTTTTCCAAAACATGGACTTTGCTATTGACATATAAGGGGATACACATTATTATAATTTTATGAAACTTGCTCAGATTCTTTATCATATAATGCCATTGTGCACCTATTTTGTTTTTGTTAAAAATCATTTTTAAATTTCTTTTTCAAAGCATGGACTTTGCTATTTTCTTTTATGGGATACCCATTTTGTATCCATTACTCCTCCTAAACCACAAATCATAACTTAAAGAAACTTTCTCAAATTCCTCAAGTTATAATGCCATTGTGCACCTCCTATTCTATTTTATGTTCAAATTGATTTTGGGGTTTCAAATACAAAACAAGGGGTAGGCAGTATAGCTTTGTGCTCACAGTACCTGTATAGTTTAGTTTTAACATCCATGTCAATTGTGAAATTTTCTATTTCATATCAATTAAGTAATGAAATTCATTAAGTTTTATATATGCAATATTTTTTTCATTGTAGATGTAGATAATTTATAAATACTTTGCTGATAATTGTATTTCTGCTAAAAGATGTAAATGAATTTTTTGATCTATGCACAGGAAATAATCAAATGTATATTTGTTCATAGTTAGAGTAGAATACATACTGTCATTTCCTTTTCATTTTAGACTGATATTTCATTCTCCATATATATTTAATGGTCATAAATGTTATTAAATGTATTTCACACTAAGTCTTATGAAATTTAAGCAACATCACACAGTGAAGATCCTACAATTAGATTTTTTCAAAATTTTAAATGAAAGTCAAGTTTAATGTGCACTTCTGTAATATGCAAAGAAGAACAAACTATTTTCATGATTAACTTTCAAAGATATTATATTGATTTTTTTTTCAAAAACTGTTCTTGAGATTCCAGTGAATAGATACTACACATTTTATATTTTGTCATATCATACAGAATTATAATATTGAAAACTGTTGGCTCTAACATCCTTGAAGCAGTTTCAAGCCAATTGCAAAAGTAAAATATGGGGTCCATGTGCTAGTTTTTTTTAGCTTAATGCAGCAAATATAGATATTTAAAGCTTTTCACCATTTCCCTTTTCAGGCTAGATTACTTTGTAGTGTATTCATAATGCAATATCATCATGCAGCCATTTCTGCTGTTTATAAAAACATTATACATGTTTTGTTAACTGTTATTTTCTAAGTCATTAATGAGAAAATAATTAAACAGCCTTCATTTTGCCTTGAATATTATGTCCCTTGTAAATTTCACATGCTTACATCTTAGATTATACAGCATCTGCATTTAACTGAAAAAAAAATACTATGTAACTCACATCACCAGTTTGATGATGTAATGAATTTTCTGTGAATTGTTAATGCTTATCATTATTATTGTAAGACATATTCATTTTTTATTATATTCATGCTCATTACCGCAAGAGTTGTCTTATATTTTTTGTAATTTCAACATGTGACACAATAATAATATATATTGAGAGTAAAAACACAAATATGAAATAAAAATATCATAGTACTGGCATTTTGTAATTTTCTATGTTCAGACAAGGATCAGGCAAAGTACATTAAAAGTACAACCAAATAATTTTAGCATTCAGGATCAAAAAGTAAATTGAGAACTGTGTAAATTGCCAATGAGACAATTTAACAACCTAAGTATGAAAATTCAGATTAATTTCAAACTACAACTGAGTGCGTTTCACAGGATCAGTTATTGTCCTCTATTTTGTGTACTGCACAGTATTTACCATCATCACCTGGTCTGTGTAGCACACTGGATTTTCATTTTGTTACCATCAACTTGTCTGTGCGGCGCGCAGGATTTATTACTATGTCTGGTCTGTGCGCCACACAGGGTTTATATTCATCACCTGGTCTGTGTGACACACAGATATAAATTCTTCACCTGCTGTGTGCACAGCACAGGATTTATATTATTAACCTGGTCTGTGTGTCACAGATTTATATTCTTCTTTTTGTCTGTGCGCCACACAGGATTTATATTCTTCACCTGGTCTGTGCGTTGCACAGGATTTATAATCTTCACTTGGTCTGTGCGCCGCACAGGATTTATAGTCTTCACTTGGTCTGTGCGCTGCACAGGATTGATAGTCTTCACATGATTTATAGTCTTCACCTAATCTGTGCGTCACACAAGATTTATAATCTTCACTTGGTCTGTGCGCCGCACAGGATTTATAATCTTCACTTGATTTTTGCGCCGCACAGGATTTATAGTTTTCACTTGGTCTGTGCGCCGCACAGGATTTATAATCTTCACTTGGTCTGTGCGCTGCACAGGATTTATATTCTTCACCTGGTCTGTGCGCCGCACAGGATTTATATTCATCAATAGGTCTGTGTGCTGCATGGGATTTTTTCCATGATGTGATATTTAATTGGTTAACTATTGTTACCATGGTAACAAGCTCTGACATGTAAATATCCATGAAATCCATGATTTAGTTAAATTCCAAATTAAATAATTACTCCAAATTTAATTAATACAGTGTTATTAGCTATTTTGTCCAAGGAACAATCTGTGGCTTGCACATAAAGACGTAGTAAACATCTACTTCAGATAAACGATTTTCTCCTAATTATGATAATAAAATTTACTTGACATGTCGTCCTCGTATTGCAGCATGATATATCAAGCGTTATAAGCATTTTTTTCATTTTCATTGTAGCTGAAAATAATGTTAGGAAGAATGAGAGCAACACATAGGTCAATTTGTATAGCCAAAGACGCATGATGATGTCAAAAATCTTATGCAAAAGAAATACATTAAAACGCCAAAACAAAACTTACAACGTACATTGTAAAATAAATTGGTACTACAGGAGAAAACTAAAACATGAGAAAATGGCCGTGAAATAAGTATTGACGCTGTCAGTGTAAAATCAATTTGAAAGTTTTTTTCTTAAAACTGTCTTGATGAGTGACGAAATTTTTGTATTTGAAGGCGACCTTAATGAAAAATTGTTGTTGTGTAATTGTCATTTGTCCTTTCGTTGTAAATTGTTTTCAAAATGAAAAAAACACATTGTGTGAATTGACGGTCTTTTCACTCCTTTAATTATCATTTACTAGCAAGAATCATTTATGCTACAATGTACATCCAGCTGTCCAACTTTTTAAGAAGAAGTTATTCTTTAAAATATTGGACAGTTAAGGGTAACATAATGGTTTCTTACGGTTAAATGATAATCCAATCACCAAAATAAAGATCGGGTACAACAATAGAATGACGTCACAAAATGTTTTAAAACTGTTGTATTCACGAAAGACAATATTCTAACTTGAAAGTTAATGTGACAAGACCAGACAAGTGAGCTCCAAAACTTCCATGTGAAAAATAGGCATATTTTGGGAAATTGTAACATGCTTAGAACTATGTGGAACACTCCGATTATTTGTGACTTGAAAGATCTTTAGATTTTGTAGGTATATAATGTTTTCCGATTTCTATTATATCAATCTGCAGCAAAGATTAATATGTTTTTTTTTTTAAATTTAAGCTACACAAGCTTCTCGTTCAATTATCTCGATAAGCAATGAACATTTAACATCGTGTATTTCCATTTATGTTTCCAATAACACAGTTTAACAAATAATTTCTTCAAAATGTTCGATTGCTGTTTAGAAATAACTTTTCATCAGTATCGTCACCGGCATTGTTTTGCTATCGATTTTCGTGACTTTTCATATTATTCTTAGTCATCGGTGTTGCCACTAGTACAGTAGCAATATTTCATGCATACAAAACAAAATATGTCGATTCTGCAAGGTAGGTCGGCATGTATAAATGCCTCTTAAAAGAGAGTGTGTTGAATTGGACAGAAAATTTGTCTTCCAACAGGCAACCAACAGACCTCTAATGGTGACATTACAAGGATTATTTAACGTGCAGAGAGTGTGGATTTTGCATGTATGGAGCATTGGATTTAACGTTACCATTCCGACTGGATTTGGTTGCGTATTTATACATCCAGCACATCCGAACGTACCACCACTTCAGCGAGGGTTTTATTTCATGACGAGAGAAGATCAGACAGTACATTTTTGTCTATACAAGTCAACTCATTGGGTTAAAATAGTAAAGGAATGGTTCGTCTGGACATGTGGTTTGCTGATGACAGATATGTTGAAAAGAGAAGTTAAGTGTAGTTCATATTCGCCAAGTAATAAATGTAAAAGTACAAAATATAAAATTGAGAATGGAAATGGGAATATGTCAAAGAGACAACAACCCGACAAAGAGCAGACAACAGCCGAAAGCCACAAATGGGTCATCAACGCAGCGAGAAAATCCCGCACCCGGAGGTGGTCCTCAGCTGGCCCCTAAATAAAATTGTGTACTAGTTCATTGAAAATGGACGTCACACTAAACTCAAAACATATAAATGAACTAAAATTAAAAAACATACAAGACTAACAAAGGCCAGAGGCTCCTGACTTGGGACAGGCTCAAAAATGCGGCGGGGTTAAACATGTTTTGTAAAAAGTACAAAAGTATACACCTCATGTCTGAAAAAACATTTTACTGAGTCCACCTAGAACAAGACAAATTTGTAAATATTATTAAAAGAATATATATGGCGTAGATGTATTAGCTTATGAAACAAATATAATGATGAGCGATTTCGCCATAATAGCAAATGATATATTTTTTTCCACAACAGACTATTGAAGTTCATTGCGTTTCATTGAGTGATTGATTGCTGATGTTTAACGCTAATTTCATTACTCTGTGCTATATCGCGGCGGCCAACTGTCATTGGTAGAGGAAACTGGAGTGAGCGTAGAAAACCACAGACCTTCGTCAAAACAAAACTGGCAATCCTAGTCAATTAAGGTCAGAGTCTTGCGAATGCACCTACCACAAGTGGTTCGAACTCACAACCTCAGTGTAAACAGAAGTGATCGCTGTAATTGAACTATTTAGACAACTCAGCCACCGAAGTCCCCAATGCAATGCGTTACAAAATTTTCTTAAATATAAGTTGTTTACATTTAGTTTTGTTTGTTAATAGTATTGAGATTTTTTCCTATCGTTGACATTATACAATTGCCGTTGCTATTGGAAAAGTTTAGTTGCTAGAGAGCAATTACAACATGTTCAACAATTTTTCCAAAAAGGATGCACTTAATTTTGCGTTACACGTAAACAGCACATAAATATATAATATCCTGTTCACATGGTCGAATCCGTCATAGAAATAAATTAAAGCTGTATATTAGTTACGTTTATTAATTTTACCCTCCCACACACACACACACACACATTATACAAGCTTCTACGAACAGAATATATTCAAAAATCAAAAAGTTACCTTTTTCCGAAGGTTACAACATAAGAAATAAATGAAAGTGGCGGCCCTTATCGTCACTTATCTTTACGGTTTGAATTAGATTTCAAGGGCCAATTTTGAAGAAAATGGCAGTTATAGCGTGTATAGGGTAAATGGTTTGGTTATACATGTAGTTACTTTGAGATCACACCAAAAAGAAACTGTCTAAACTCAGTAAAGACCCGTCGAAATATGGTAACGATATCCGTGGTTTAATAATTTACCAGTAATACATAGATTACGTTCGTTAAAATCAAAAACGTCACAACAGACACGGGCATAGCGAACGAGCTGTGAAATATAAACACCGTAAGATGGTGCCAAAGGAACATCACCATCTAAAATGTAAAATTAACAATAGGGAACAAAATATCGTCCCTTTTGTCGTAAATTTTAGTGTGGAGTTTCCGTTTAAAACCGAAATATCTAAATCTAGGAAAGGAAAGTTATTACCGTTTAAATTTGATTTATTTAAAGTAAGTTCCTTGGGGTAAATTTCAGCAGTATATTGAGAAAATTCTTGATTATTTAACAAAAAATATCATCAAGATAACGGTAAGTGTTGTTGAATTTATCAATTAAATGCAATTTTGACGGGTCTTTACTGAGTTAGCCTTTTTCAACTGATTTTTATAGTTCGTTCTTATGTTGTACTGTTATATCACTGTCCCAGGTTAGGGGAGGTTGGGATCCCGCTAACATGTTTAACCCCGCCACATTATGTATGTATGTGCCTGTCCCAAGTCAGGAGCCTGTAATTCAGTGGTTGTCGTTTGTTTATGTGTTACATATTTGTTTTCGTTCATTTCTTGTACACAAATAAGGCCGTTAGTTTTCTCGTTTGAATTTTTTACATTGTCATTTCAGGGCCTTTTATAGCTGACTATATGCGGTATGGGCTTTGCTCAATGTTGAAGGCCGTACGGTGACCTATAGTTGTTAATTTCTGTGTCATTTGGTCTCTTGTGGACAGTTGTCTCATTGGCAATCATACCACATCTTCTTTTTATATGTTAAACATAAATGCAAAATTAAAATGGATATGTAATAGTGCGAGCTGGGTACGCTGTTCTATGGACACTCATTCTAGCACCGATTCTTGTTAATGTATTGATTGATTTATTTAACATTCATGTTTTGGCCACAAAATGCAGACTGTTCCTGGATGGGGTTTACAGAATAGAGCATCTAGGATTAACATTACAGAAAATGGTACAAAAAATAAGGATATGGAAAAATAGGCCAAAATAATGAAGAATAGAGAATAATGGGGTGCTGAAATATAAATTAAGAGAATCATATGCAAAATTTATAAGAATAAAGAAAATGGCTAAATAAAATAAAGAAAAAAATGGAGGAACCCTCTCATGTTCTTTATTTCGAAAACTAAAGTTACACTGAACTCACAACTGAAGCACACTCCTAAAATAATTGAGGCAAAAGGGTATGTGGGATGCGCATCCAGCGGGTTTTAGATACGCCCTACCAGGGTGGGGTTATCTTAATCTGTAACCGTAATCAATTGTAATTGATTATATTTTCTCAAGTAATCGTCAGTAATCTGTAATCGACAACACTTTCGATAACATGTAATTGTGATGTAATCGATTACAGCAAAAATTATGATGTAATCATCACTTTTCGATTACATTTCGATTAATTTAGTAAAATAGTTTGACGAAATATAACCTAGTTTAAATGAAAATAGACTGCTGCATGTATTCATCAGTTTATAGTACAAATAAAATGGAATGTATTAATTTTACTTGAGAGTTTATCAAAACCTTATTCAGATCTGTTGTTTCAAGCTGCATTATGAATAACCAGACCTCCTAACATTTTTTTTCGGAATACTTGAAAATCTCTCTCACTCTTCCACACTTTAGATCTGGTTCAGAACTTGAGACCTGCTACACATAAATGTAGGTGGTTTAAGATTTTTTTTTTTTTTGATGGATAACCTTGAAAGTGGACGGCGCACCCTACAAAACGGGAGCGGACCCTTCATAGCTAAACCCTTATCTTTAAACTTAACACCTTTATACCCCTTAACCATAAGCCTGTGGTAGTCCTGAAAAGGCATAGTTTGTATAATGCACAACGAGTAAGTTTCCTTTTTGAAAGGTTTAGGGGCCCTTAAAAGGATCGTTGTGAAATTCCCATCTATGATAGGGAAAATCGTGCAAATTCTCACATGGTGACCGTCTACTTGGTTGGTCGAAATCCAGCGACGATCTTTCCAAGTTATTCCAACCAAGTGACCAAATTTTAACGCCAGTTTCCTAAATATACAAATTCCCTGACTGGTTTCCATGCACATCACCTCTTCCTTCACTCGATAAACTACATCTCCTTAGTGTCTTCGTCCCAGAACAAAGCCTTGTATGGAAACAATTCAGGGTGGACTTCAACATGACAAGTGAAAATATGGCGTCTAGCAATGTACAACTGCATTTTGGAAATGAGCAATTTTAGCTTGGAAAGATCGTCGCTGGATTTCGACCAACCAAGTAGCGTACTATGTGCAGATAGACGGTCACCAAAAAAGTTAAGTTGATGTAATACAGACAAACATTATCACAAAATAAAAGATGAACAGACACAAAATGTCCATAAAAAAAAAAAACACAGAAAAACTAAAGTCTGAGAAGACGAACCCTAAACAAAAAGAACTGATGTGCCCGGAAGAATAATTTGTCCCGTCTGTATCTGAATAATGAAACATGTATTTGAAGTCGGTGTGCTATGTACTATTCAAATTGTTTCACTCAAGAACAAAACACCTTATTGAATATTTTGTATCGGAATTTTGTTAATCGATTCCATTAGCTCCGTCATATGGGATGTTTCTTTGTCAGTTGGTTAAATATTTGTGAGGCCTCGATTGTCAATGATCGTTATGTTTTTTCAGTACTAAACACTTTTCCACCGAGTGGGTAAAAACATCATTAATAGGTAAAAACGCTTACTAAATTTAACACAAATATATATTGTGGAAGTGACTCCATGTTAAGAATTAAAATAAACTGTTGACACAGATAGAATGTCTCGCCTTTATGTAAATGCAAATGTGAAAATAATATGGCATTTATACAACATGTAAAATATGCAAAATATTAAAAGTCAATGAACCATGGCAGAGGAGAAGGCCATACAATCTTCATGGAAATGATATGTGCAATATTTTGAATGTTTATACAACTGCATACAAGATATCGTTGACTTATCACAAGTGGGTCCCCTTAAACTGACATGATAACACATTTCATCATGAAACAGAATCAATGAACCATGACTGAAGGGGTGAAGCCATGCAATCTCAATGGAAAAGAGACGTGTTAATACTAGTACAACTACATACAAAATAGCATTACTTACAATTAGTGTTTCCACTCAAACTGACCTAGTCTCAAACTTTTAACATGTCAACTATGTTAAAATCTTAAAGTCAATAGATCAAAACTGAGGGACGACTGGCCTCAATAATCGCCATAGGTAGGGGATGTGCTAATGCTGACACAACTAAATATCTTATTTCATTTAATTAGTAACGTTAACATTTAAACTAAATCAATAGACCATAACTGAGAGGACAAAGCCCAATAATCTCCATAAAAATAAGATGGGTCAATGCTTCTTGAATTGAATACCAAATATCATTGATACACAATAAGATGTTCCGTTTAGAATGACATACTCACAAACTGTAACAAATTGCTGACGAAGACGATGACGCCGGAAACAGCACGCTTAAGACTCGCCTTTTCGACTTCGTCATTGCGCAACAATAAAAAGTGATATTTCGCATCCAGCTATTCACACTGTTTATAAAGACATATTTATAGTTTTTTTTTACATTAACCTTTAAATCCGTCTACTTTGCTAAATAGACTTTTTGATAAAGATTGTAATTTGATGGTGTTGTCTAATCGCTGCCTCTGTTCTGTTTTGGGAAAACACCCAGATATATATTATTTTTACAGTTTATAGTTTAAAGCAATATTAAACTGTGGTTATTTTTACTTTTCTGTATTGTTTGTTTTTTGCATTGCGCACTATTTTGTCTTTTTGTACTGTTTGTTAGGTCACTGTATGAAATATTATGTAATTGATCGGTTGTTGATGTTTCCACCACTTTCAGCACACTTTGTTGTATTATGGTGGCCGGTTTTTCATTGGTTGAGGAAACCAGAGTACCCGGCGAGAACCACCGACCTTAGCCAGGATAACAGCCAATCCTAGTAAATGAAACTCGGAGTCCATGGCATCTTTTCAAGACGTGGTTCGAACTCAAAACTTCAGTGACATATGTTTAGTGTAGGATATAGATATAGGAAGATGTGGTATGAGTGCCAATGAGACAACGCTCCATCCAAGTAACAATTTATAAAAGTAAACCATTATAGGTCAAGGTACGGCCTTCAATACGGAGCCTTGGCTCACACCGAACAGCAAGCTATAAAGGGCCCCAAAAATTACTAGTGTAAAACCATTCAAACGGGAAAACCAACGGTCTAATCTATATAAAAACGAGAAACGACAAACACGTATGAACTACATAAACAAACGATACTGTACATCAGATTCCTGACTTAGGACAGGTGCAAACATTTGCAGCGGAATTAAACGTTTTAATGGTACCAAACCTTCTCCCTTTTCTGAAACAATAGTATAACATCACAACATAGAAAAACATACTATAAAATATCAATTGGAAGGCTTAACTCAATCAAAAAACGCAAATTGTCACACAATGAACGAATAAATTTGATCTGTGATACCTGAATGCAAATACATAGTTAATAAAAATTATAAGGATAAATAATTAAGGTCAAAAGTGAATAAACAGGTTTAAGCATGATTTCTTATCAGCATGTTTTAAAGTACCTCGAGCTTGCTTCCCGTCACTGCTAGCATTTTTAAGTACGGTAGAATTCGAATCTTTATTTTAGAGTTAAGTGTGTTTTCGAGCTCGGCATACATTGTATTGTATAGAAACTTGTTGAAAACTTTATTTTGCCCTTCAGATGTACAAATATTTGATAATACTTTATCGTTGGGAAGCTATTTCATTGACATTTACTCCAACTATCTAATTTCTCTAAATCAAGATAAATAAAATCGAAATCGAAAAATACATCTGAATTATTGGATGCATTTATTATGAAATCATTTATAAGAAATATTACAACAGTTACACGAGTACGAAACAAATCATGTAAAGGATGTTTGTTATTCTAATAAAAACTAAGTTTTGTTAAATATATTTTGAAATAATTGTAAATATCAAATCTTATTAATTAATTTTTGTTTTGACTGAACAAATATCTCTAAATTTAAATGTAATATATACAATATAAAATTGTGTTGTAAAGACTTTTATCCAATAACACCTAGGGCGGAATTCTATTAAGATAACTGAAATGTATATTCACATTGTTTTATATCCCTATACCAATTTACATCAACTGTTATATTATGTGTGATTTTGATCAGTTTTTTATTGTTCAATAGAGCAACAATGTGACTGAACCCTTTTTCCTTTGCGATGGTTACAGGAGACAGTCCAGAGGTACCACATATCTTATCATTTGCACCGTTTTGGAGCAATAGCTTAACTATTTCGACATTACCGTTGAAGCATGATTTATAAAGAGGAGTTTCGCCTCGAACGTCTGCTACATGGTTTCAGATATTTTTTTTTTTTTTTGGATGGATGGATAACCTTAAAAGTGGACGGCACACCCTATAAGACGGGAGCGGAGCCTTCATAGCTAAACCCTTATCTTTAAACTTCACACCTTTATACCCCTTAACCATA
The DNA here is from genome assembly GCA_017311375.1 of Mytilus coruscus. Lineage (NCBI taxonomy): Eukaryota > Metazoa > Mollusca > Bivalvia > Mytilida > Mytilidae > Mytilus > Mytilus coruscus. Next base: position 34,903 of record JAASAO010000285.1, on the reverse strand, counting down.
AGCCTGTGGTAGTCCTGAAAAGGCATAGTTTGTATAATGCACAACGAGTAAGTTTCCTTTTTGAAAGGTTTAGGGCCCTTAAAAGGATCGTTGTGAAATTCCCATCTATGATAGGGAAAATCGTGCAAATTCTCACATGGTGACCGTCTACTTGGTTGGTCGAAATCCAGCGACGATCTTTCCAAGTTATTCCAACCAAGTGACCAATTTTAACGCCAGTTTCCTAAATATACAAATTCCTGACTGGTTTCCATGCATCACCTCTTCCTTCACTCGATAAACTACATCTCCTTAGTGTCTTCGTCCCAGAACAAAGCCTTGTATGGAAACAATTCAGGGTGGACTTCAACATGACAAGTGAAAATATGGCGTCTAGCAATGTACAACTGCATTTTGGAAATGAGCAATTTTAGCTTGGAAAGATCGTCGCTGGATTTCGACCAACCAAGTAGCGTACTATGTGCAGATAGACGGTCACCAAAAAAGTTAAGTTGATGTAATACAGACAAACATTATAACAAAATAAAAAGATGAACAGACACAAAACGTCCATAAAAACACAGAAAAACTAAAGTCTGAGAAGACGAACCTAAACAAAAAGAACTGATGTGCCCGGAAGAATAATTTGTCCCGTCTGTATCTGAATAATGAAACATGTATTTGACGTCAGTGTGCTATGTACTATTCAAATTGTTTCACTTAAGAACAAAACACCTTATTGAATATTTTATATCGGAATTTTGTTAATCGATTCCATTAGCTCCGTCATATGGGATGTTTCTTTGTCAGTTGGTTAAATATTTGTGAGGCCTCGATTTGCAATGACCGTTATGTTTTTCAGTACTAAACACTTTTCCACCGAGTGGGTAAAAAACATTATTAATAGGTAAAAACGCTTACTAAATTTTACACAAATATATATTGTGGAAGTGACTCCATGTTAAGAATTAAAATAAACTGTTGACACAGATAGAATGTCTCGCCTTTATGTAAATGCAAATGTGAAAAATAATATGGCATTTATACAACATGTAAAATATGCAAAATATTAAAAGTCAATGAACCATGACTGAGGGAGAAGGCCATGCAATCTTCATTGAAATGATATGTGCAATATTTTGAATGTTTATACAACTGCATACAAGATATCGTTGACTTATCATAAGTGGGTCCCCTTAAACTGACATGATAACACATTTTATCATGAAAACAGAATCAATGAACCATGACTGAAGGGGTGAAGCCATACAATCTCAATGGAAAAGAGACGTGTTAATACTAGTACAACTACATACAAAATAGCATTACTTACAATTAGTGGTTCCACTCAAACTGACCTAATCTCAAACTTTTAACATGTCAACTATGTTAAAATCTTAAAGTCAATAGATCATAACTGAGGGGACGACTGGCCTCAATAATCGCCATAGATAGGGGATGTGCTAATGCTGACACAACTAAATATCTTATTTCATTTAATTAGTAACGTTAACATTTAAACTAAATCAATAGACCATAACTGAGAGGACAAAGCCCAATAATCTCCATAAAAATAAGTTGGTCAATGCTTCTTGAATTGAATACCAAATATCATTGATACACAATAAGATGTTCCGTTCAGAATGACATGATCACAAACTGTAACAAATTGCTGACGAAGACGATGACGCCGGAAACAGCACGCTTAAGACTCGCTTTTCGACTTCGTCATTGCGAGACAATAAAAGTGATATTTCGCATCCAGCTATTCACACTGTTTATAAAGACATATTTATAGTTTTTTTTTACATTAACTTTTAAATCCGTCTACTTTGCTAAATAGACTTTTGATAAAGATTGTAATTTGATGGTGTTGTCTAATCGCTGCCTCTGTTCTGTTTTGGGAAAACACCCAGATATATATTATTTTACAATTTATAGTTTAAAGCAATATTAAACTGTGGTTATTTTTACTTTTCTGTATTGTTTGTTTTTTGCATTGCGCACTATTTTGTCTTTTTGTACTGTTTGTTAGGTCACTGTATGAAATATTATGTAATTGATCGGTTGTTGATGTTTCCGCCACTTTCAGCACACTTTGTTATATTATGGTGGCCGGTTTTGCATTGGCTGAGAAAACCAGAGTACCCGGCGAGAACCACCGACCTTAGCCAGGATAACAGCCAATCCTAGTAAATGAAAATCAGAGTCCATGACATCTTTTCAAAACGTGGTTCGAACTCAAAACTTCAGTGACATATGTTTAGTGTAGGATATAGATATAGGAAGATGTGGTATGAGTGCCAATGAGACAACGCTCCATCCAAGTAACAATTTATAAAAGTAAACCATTATAGGTCAAGGTACGGCCTTCAATACGGAGCCTTGGCTCACACCGAACAACAAGCTATAAAGGGCCCCAAAATTACAAGTGTAAAACCATTCAAACGGGAAAACCAACGGTCTAATCTATATAAAAACGAGAAACGACAAACACGTATGAACTACATAAACAAACGACAACTACTGTACATCAGATTCCTGACTTAGGACAGGTGCAAACATTTGCAGCGGGATTAAACGTTTTAATGGTACCAAACCTTCTCCTTTTCTGAAACAATAGTATAACATCACAACATAGAAAAACATACTATAAAATATCAATTGAAAGGCTTAACTCAATCAAAAACGCAAATTAACACACAATGAACGAATAAATTTGATCTGTGATACCTGAATGCAAATACATAGTTAATAAAAATTATAAGGGATAAATAATTAAGGTCAAAAGTGAATAAACAGGTTTAAGCATGATTTCTTATCAGCATGTTTTAAAGTACCTCGAGCTTGCTTCCCGTCACTGCTTGCATTTTTAGTACGGTAGAATTGGTATCGTTATTTTAGAGTTAAGTGTGTTTTTCGAGCTCGGCATACATTGTATTGTATAGAAACTTGTTGAAAACTTTATGTTGCCCTTCAGATGTACAAATATTTGATAATACTTTATCGTTGGGAAGCTATTTCATTGACATTTACTCCAACTATCTAATTTCTCTAAATCAAGATAAATAAAATCGAAATCGAAAATACATCTGAATTATTGGATGCATTTATTATGAAATCATTTATAAGAAATATTACAACAGTTACACGAGTACGAAACAAATCATGTAAAGGATGTTTGTTATTCTAATAAAACTAAGTTTTGTTAAATATATTTTATAATAATTGTAAATATCAAATCTTATTAATTAATTTTTGTTTTGACTGAAGAAATATCTCTAAATTTAAATGTAATATATACAATATAAAATTGTGTTGTAAAGACTTTTATCCAATAACACCTAGGGCGGAATTCAATTAAGATAACTGAAATGTATATTCACATTGTTTTATATCCCTATACCAATTTACATCAACTGTTATATTATGTGTGGATTTTGATCAGTTTTTTTTTATTGTTCAATAGAGCAACAATGTGACTGAACCCTTTTTCCTTTGCGATGGCTACAGGAGACAGTCCAGAGGTACCACATATCTTATCATTTGCACCATTTTGGAGCAATATCTTAACTATTTCGACATTACCGTTGAAGCATGATTTATAAAGAGGAGTTTCGCCTCGAACGTCTGCTACATTTACATTCGCCTTTTTCTCGATCAATATGTTAACAACGTCTTGATGATTGTTCATACAAGCGGCATGAAGAGCAGTAACTCTGTCTTTATCAGTACGATTTACGCCAGCCTCACGATTCAGTATTATCTTTACTATATCATTGTATCCGTTTTCACAACTGATGAAAAGCCCTGTCCGTCCATCTTTATTTTTCTTGTCGTATTTGACATTTTTCTTTAAGAGAATATCTACAACATTCCGATGACCGTTTCTGCAAGCTTCATGAAAGGGCCTCATCTTATCCTTTGTTTTTGCATTAATCGAAGCACTGTTGTCAATTAACAATTTTTCGATATGTTCATTTCCGTTTCTTCATGCTAAATGAAGAGGCCTCTTGTCAGTTTTCTCTTTAGCATCTACTTTTGAACCTTTTTTCAATAAAATATTCACAATGTCTATACCCTGTTTCTCACAGGCCGCGTGCAAAGGTGTAAAACCATTTGAAGAGCTTTTATTTATATTTGCCTTATTTTGAATTAGAAGTTCCACAATATTTTTATAATCCCTGTACATGCACAATAAACAGGAGTCCTTTTAAGTTTGTCCAATGCATTAATCTTGGCTCCAGCGTTTAATAACAACGAAGCTGTATCATATTGTCCATTTTGCATGCCAAATGTAAAGGTGTTAATCCACTTTTATCATGTCTGTCAACAGAAGCATGATGGTCCAGCAGTATTCTTGTTAGTTCTGTAAAACCGTTCAGACAGGCTATGTGAAGAACGCTTCTGTGTTCCCTCGTCGTATACTTTTCGTTTATCTTAACAAAGTCATCCTCCAAATTTATTAAATAATTTACGATGGGAATTAAATTGTTTTCACAGGAATAGAAAAAAGGCGATAATTTGTCGTTGCTATACATGTGAACGTTTCGACCGTTTTCAACAAGCAATTTAACTATATCAAGGTGACCATGCATGGATGCTATATGCAAAGGTGTGTTTCCTTTGTATCGGTCTCATTAATCATTCCTTTGTCAAACTTCATAAAATAAGAAACATAATCTCCATATCCCAACGATGAAACAACATGAAGGACAGTTAAACCGTCTGAATTCTTTTCCAATTATTTCCCGTTCTACTGTTGTTCAAAAGACTACAAATTTCTGTCTGAATAATGGAAAGGCATTTTGATTATTTTCAAAACATCCATATACTGTCCTTCGCTAAGTTCTCTTGCAAGACGTGTGAAATAAGCCTCTTCATGTTCCGCTATAACTTTTATAGCAGGAACGGTCTGTTCTTCCCTTATACATGCCAATCTTACCTGATTCTTAAACACATCCCTTTTACAGTACTTTAGTATCGAGAGTAGAAATGTTTTTGCAATGCAGTAAAGAACTATATTTTGCATAGTCTGATGGATAAATTCAAAACAGTCATTATCAACCTTTACGTATGTGTCTGTCAAAGCCTCGAGTTGGCTGATAATAAGTCTTTTCGATGGAAGTATTTGAGATCCAGATTCCCCAAACAAGTTTTTATCAACTCTTCAGTTTTAATGTTATCAAAAAATGATTTTTTTGTAATTTTTTGTTCGATAGCAAGCACAGCTAAAGAAATATGACGTACTGGTGATTTTATTTTGTAATTATCTATTTCCTGTTCGATGAATTGAATGGGTAAGGTAAAAAAGTTTTCTACTGAACCAACGTCTTTTGATGAAAAGATCGAACATAACGAGGGCAGAAAAGGATACATCATTACTATTTCGTCAGTTATGGCTTTCATGTCACTTTTTGGAGATATGCTTCACAGATGGTCCGTTTTTCCGACAGAGTTAATCTCAACTCATCTGTATGTAAATCGCATACGAAAGCTGATAATCCAAAGCGTTCGCATATTTCAGGATGCCAAACAGACTTTCTACACGTTAGTATTACTTTAGTTTGATCGTTGTTACTTAAAACCTTATGAATGAATGGACCTTCTTTTTCCCATGAAACTGCTTCAGCCACATCAAAGACATATTTCCCAAAGAAATCATCAATGATGAATACTTGGTTTGTACCTGGTAAATAATATTGAGTACTGTCTGATGGCTGCCTTGCTGGCACAATTGTGTAACCATATTCGTTCTTTAACCTAAATGCTATGTGATAAGCACACACCGATTTTCCCGTCCCTGTTGGTCCTATAATAGCAACTAGTTTTTTCGTTTGGATGCGCTTATATACGGATTGCGCGGCTTTTGTTACAACAAATTTAGTAAGTTCATTGGACCAATTCAGTAGTGTTTCCTCTTGCAGTTCTGTGAAGTGAAAGTAAAAATTACGTGTTTAGAAGAATAATATGAATAAAATGTAAATACTGTATTTTGTTGAATACAACATACCAAAAAAAAAAGCAATAACACAGATTTTTCATTGGTAGAAGTGTCTTGCGATACGCATTTGTATAGAAGTATGTATCATAATATGCGAAACTTTTGGATTTTAGTATTTGCAGCGTATGTAATCTGATTACGGTATTGATATCCTTAGCTGTATTTGGCAAAACCTTTCGACCTTTAAACTTTTTTTATTCGAGCGTCACTGATGAGTATTTTGTAGACGAAACGCGCATGTGGCGTACAACAATTTAAGCCTGATATCTTTGGTAAATTTGTTTCATAACTTGGCTTTGCCATATTGATGCATACGGACATGAGGTAATGATAAGAATTTGTTGTTTTACATGTAGGTCCCTCGACCGAACTCTTTGTGTATCCAGGGTTGAATTATGTTAACGACCCTTCGGATAGAACGGTGAAATTTTTTCCTGGTACTCGAATATTTGTCGATACGAATCTTTTCAGGTCCATTTATCTGAACAAACTGATTTCACAACAAATTAACCATCTACTGAATGATTCATACCAATTTAAAAATGGTTCAGTGGTAAAGGATATAAACCAGTTTTACATACAGGTGGGAATTAATTTTGAGATTTGTTTTATTTTCACGATCACTGCATTTATTCACTCATATTTCTGCATATTTGAATGGCAGTACATACATTGAGTATTGTTAAAGTTTCTTATACTAAAATGGCGAACAATCATCCGTTTTAATCAGAACATACTATCATTCCAACCATTAACCCATATAAATGCTTTCATCGATAACGATTCGTATATGTAAACACTATAAAATGTTATCTAGCTAATAGCAAACACACATACACAGTCAAATAGACTGACATCATATTGATTCCTTAAACTTTGATGTGCATGTATAATATTTTTCCATGACTTATGCAATTTAATACATCGCTTCCCACCTAGAAGATTAAAGCTCGACATACAGCACACATTAATTTGAACGTAAACATAAATATCCTCTATGCTGTTTATATAAAAAAAATGAATAGTTTTTTCTTTATAATATTTCTTTACAAGCGTGTACAATCTGATGCAATTATATTTTACCTAGTACATGGTATGGCACCTTTCTTATATCATCTTCGAGTTTGGATATTTTGCCCTTTAACTCCTGTTTTCAGAATCAATTGCATCAATTTGTTTTACCAAACTCGATTTTTCAATGGCTATCAGAGAGGCAATCTTTTCGTCAACCTCTATAATATAAAATATATATATTAGGGTTTATTTAACGGTTTATTGGAACTTATTGCTATGCGGTTACTAATGTGGGAGAGGTACACAACTATGTTTATACACTCATCATACATTTGTAGATACCAGGATTAAAATTTTGTCTACCAAAGACTAATCAATGAACATGGTAAAGCTTAAAAAGAGAAAAAGGCCAAACACATTCAAAGTTGAAGAGCATTGAGGACCCGACATTCCGAAAGATTTGACACATACAGCTATGGTAATCTATGCTTGGGGTAGAAATTCTTAAGTATTTCGAAAAAGTGAAAGTTTTGTAAACAGTTAATTTAACTCCTGTTTTCCAGAATCAATTGCATCAATTTGTTTTTCCAAATTCGATTTTCCAATGATTATTTATGCCAGTTATTCTTCTGTACAAATGTGTTTTTGTCATCAAAAATTGTGCTGAATGTGTTACCAATTCATCAAAGTTTTCAGCAAGAAAAACTTTTCAGGATTTTACAGCTAACAATTAGTAGAATAGAGAAATATCTGTGAAAACTAATAATACAAACATCTCCACATCATCGACTAACGGCTCTAAAGAGCCTGTGTCGCTCATTTGCATCTTCAACAATAGCCATTGTTTTGGTAAAATTTATCATGAAAGGGCAATTATTTTATTAAAAGTTAACTGACAATTTCAGTCAAGTCGACATATTTGTAAATCTTGTCCTGCTGATAATTTTTGCTTTTCAACGTTTCAATCTACACTTGTATCTAATACACTTTTCCAAGACAAAAGCAGACACTCCAAAAATAGTAAAACATCAATTAAAAGAAATAACTCCAATAACGAGTCGACTCAAAATTTCATCCATGATGGCTTATTTGTAGATCTTGTCTTGCTGATCATTTCTTCCTGTATAAAGTTTGTATTTATCTATCAAATACAGTTTCAAAATATTAGGTAAAATTTAAAAAGGGAAAAATCGTCCTCTAAAGGCTATAACTTCAATAACAAATATTATTCTCATGTTACTCGTCTAAGTGGGACGTTATAATGCCAAAATCATATATAAAGAAGTCAAGGACAATGGACATGTGACAGACGGAAAAACGTAACATGAGACATGTTTATACAAGATATGAAGGGTCCAGGTATTCTTCCTTTTGGAAAAAAAGCTTTATACTAATCGTTTCCACCGCCACCGCTCCTGCAACCAACGGATAAAATGAGTGGCGAAAACCACTAAAGTGACTTTCAAACTCACCATGGATAAGCATATTTATGTTGTCTCACGCAAGACATAAATCTCTTGTACTGGAATTTTAATGTTATGTTCTGAGATGGTCATGCGTTCATTGTTTTACCTCGTAGCAAACCATCGCTGTCTGATCAATACTTCATTACAATAAATTTTATAAATCATATATAGGTAAGTTAAAATTAACTGCTATTTTAACAAATACACAATGAATGCCCTACCTCTATTTACATAAAATACTTGCAGTTCAAGATCATTTGCATTCTTCTGTATCTAGTATGATAAACGTGAAGATCTTTGGCGGTTTTTATGTTATCGCGAGATAATTTACTATTCGAACTTTTAAAGTTTCTAAAATTTCACATTTGTTTACCAAACATTGTCATGTCCACACTTTATTGACATGTAATACATGTAATAGGCTGACTGGGGTGTATTCGTTACGTACATATAAATTAATCCGTTTTCGTTCTATCAAATTTTGCCGTTCCCTTTCAAATCTTTTCAAAGAAAAATAAACTTAGCGCAACATTTTCCCGTTATCATTGCAATCATTATTTATCTAATTTTAGAAACGGAATTAAAAGCATATGTCAGCATCATATTTGAAGGAAAATGCCCTTTGGAAAATTTACAGTTGGTGAACTTGCATACCTGGTGATAAAATGTAGTTAGATGGACATATCTTAAGATGACAGGAACAGTCTTCCTCGGATGGTACACAATAACATCGATGTTTTGGTTGATTTATAAAATCATATCCTCTGGTATAATCACAGCGGCATGATTTGTCATTTTCCAATGTACCATTACTAGAAGTGACCAGTCCCTCCCCATTGCAGTAAGATTTCTCATAAACACATCGACTGTTTCCAGAAGACAGGAATTTGAAAGGTTGGTAGAAATCACTGTTACAATCAGCGCCTTGCAGTGTTCCATTAGATGACCCAGCAACTATGAGTTTTTGTCCTATCAAATACAAATACTAGTAATTGTTTTCTTATGAGTACCCATGCAAGTAATACCAAACATAAAAATGATCCAGTTGCCAATGCCAACACTTCCTAAACCTAGATAAGTTGACGATAGATGAGTTGTTATCATTTTAACATGTTATATTTTGAAGAAAAACATCGAAATAAGTTTTACAAACGTCTACGCAAGGTGAAACGGTTGTGTGTCTCAACAGAAATTTATTTATTCAGTCTTATAATATGCTGTTATCATGTCAATTTAACCCAAACAAATGTGGTATGACATTAAGTCAAAACAAGTCTGATTTGTCCATTTTCTAACATAATCATATCGACCGTTTCACGATAGAGTTCGTCTACGTCACAAAATTTCAGTATGGACTAAAGAAAAGATTGGTTCGATTTCGATTTTGGTGTTTTAACGCCACTTTTAAGCACCGCTTTTGGGCTATTTCGTGGCGGCCAGTTTTATTGGTGGAGGAAGCCGGGTGCCCGGAAAACCACCGACCTTCGATAGGAAAACTGACAATCCTAGTCAATTAAGATTGAGTCGAGTGCACCCGCACGAGCGGGTTCGAACTCACAACCTCAGTGTTGACTGGCTAGTGATTACAGTAGTAACTACTTAGACCACTCGGCCACCGAGGCCCCAAGAATAGATTGGTATTGAACAAATATTTTGTTATGATGAAAAAGTGAATAGTTCATCCAGTGATATCACATATACAATGTAGAAACGTGAGAGAGCATATTACCTGGTGCTTCGAAATCTGGGGGTTTTCTACAAAATTCAGTAAAATAATGTTCGTTCCGATTAAACAAGCAGAAGTAACCGTCCACAGAACCACAATTATTTTCTGCTCTATGTTTCCAGTGCGACTGAACAGGACAATGGAAGCTGAAACCGGATTCAGATAGCTTCCATAATGACATAATCTGAAAAAAATAATGTAGTAAAGTCTAATTTCACATGTATGAATGGTGTTCAGTGCCTTAAACATATCATTTTGTTTCATGCAAGTTTATGTTAGACATGGTTAAAGAACCAGACTCAAGATAGAAAAACAATAAGCCAGGCTGAGCGAAAAAAACAGATGTATCAAGTAAGAAAAACGCGCCAAACTGATCATGCCTAAAAAACCAAAAGACTTGCAATAACATGAAACGTCTTTTGAAATATACTGGCAATCATTTCCAGTAGCAACATGACATACAATAAATTTTCACAAAGACAAAATTGATTAGTTATTTATTTATTTAATATAACATAAAAAATTTGAATACACCTTATTGGTCGATGGCGCATTATTCACTAGCTTGAGACTGGTGGTTTAAGGCAGGAATGTTTTATTTTATATGCACGTATTAAATACCAAATATGAAAATGAAAAAAGGACGACGGTAATAGGTATAGGAATGGTCAATTCACTGGACGTATGAAAATAAATTTGTGTTCATTTTGAGTTTTACATTTTGTATTTAACCATACGCCGCCGTTCATAAAATTAAAGCCTTATATTTGAATATATCACATACACTGCCTTTCTATGAGGAAACTGTTAAAAGTACTGCTCTACAACAAAGTTTAGAACAGTTTCTCTTGACATCTTTCGAACAGTTTCTGACAGAAGGAGTTCTAGCAAGAACATAGTTGGACAAATATACTCTAGGACAGTGTTTCCGAACTACACAATTTGGACAGTTCTACTTTAGAAAAGGTTCGGAGAGTTCTAGTTAAAAACAGTTTTTGACAGTTTATATCAAGAACAGATTCTTACAGTTTTATATCTGTAACAGTTTATGACGTCTCTTTTTTTCAAGTTTTTCAGGCGCGGATCCAGGATATTTGAAAATGTGTTGGGGTGGGGCGTAATTAACAATTTAATATATACCGCTTAGCTGAGAGAGGCGAAAAATATCATAAGATTTTAAAAAAATTTGGCTATTAAAAGGGGGCCAACGCCCTGTGCGCCCCCTGGATCTGCCACTGTTTTTACAATTTATCTGTTCATTTTATTAATTGAATTAAATTCTATCCGACTTTATAATTCCATACAATCTATTCTAGGATGTCGTAGTTACATTGAACAGTTTATTTTGTTTATTTTTTAATATTACTAATCATCATGATCAGTTATCTATTAGTAAGTATTTTGTGTCTATTTTTATAATTAGTTTCATAAACTGTTGTTATTTGCGTTACATAACACAATTAAAACCCATGAATCATCACATACTGTTGTGTAATGTCATATTATTCAATCAGAAAAACAATCTGCCATATTGCCACTCTGGGATAAAATGATAGGGTCAATGTGATATCAAAATATTTTACATGTTATTTACATTTCACATGGTTATTTATTTACTGTAAAATTGTCTTTCCAATAAAAATATCTTATTTATAATACTCGACGAGAAATGTGTGTCCTCTTTTGGTAAAGCATTTACATAAACACATTTCATATCTATATAAATATGATATATTATCTTTTCTTACGAGAGAGAGAGAGAGAGAGAGAGAGAGAGAGAGAGAGAGAGAGAGAGAGAGATTCTACCTTAGAAGAGACTCTGAAAGCTATGGTAGAGCTAATCATGAACAGTAAAGCACAGTTCTATGATATTAGTTCTGAGGAGAAGATATAATTAATCCTAACTATAGTTTCAATAAACCATTGTCCTTATTAACCATATGATAACAACTTACCAGGCAAAGACTGCATATATACATGTTTAAGCGTTGTTAAATCATTCTAAAAGCTGAAATAGAAGAAATATGATAGTAGTTTGTTACATAAACAATATTTCAAAACTAACAACCATTATTCATTTTGTTTTGTCCTTATCATAAGCAAATGTATACATAAAGTGTCGTTTCTGTAAACAGAATTGAACTATAGTGAGTCAGAATTTCGTTGCCATATTGATAATTTGCATCTTTTTATCAAAAACAGCGAAAAGTAAAAGCAACATAACAAGTTTTCTTGAAATACCAATTATATACGTCATTTTTATAATCGAATTTAGAATAAAAATGAAAAAATGACTACATTAAGATACATGATTTTTTATTAGTAGTCATTGGCTTTGAACTAATTTTAGTAACTGCAAGTACTCTCAGATTTATTCCTTGTGTCTTTTTTTTCTTGTGAGGGATGTATAAAGTGCCAACAACGTCCGGTCTGTCTTTTGTTTTTTTTGGATTTTTTCGATCTGATGAGTTAAGCCCTTTTCTACTGATTTTTATAGTTTGTTCTTATGTTGTACTGTTACACCACTGTCCCAGGTTAGAGGGAGGGTTTGGCGCCAGCAAACATGTTTAACCCGCCACATTCTTTTTGTGCCTGTCCAAAGTTATTAACCTGTAGTTCAGTGGTTGTCTTTGGTTCATGTTTGTCATATTTGTTTTTTCGTAAATTGTTTTGTTATAAATTAGATTGTTAGTTTCTCAATTGAATTGTTTATTTTTTTTTTTGTCGGGCCCTTTTATAGCCGACTATACAGTATGGGTTTTTCACTATTGTGGATAGTTGTTTCATTGGCAATCATACCACATCTCCTTATTTTTAAATAGGTCATTATTTCTCATTCAATCTTTCAATATAAATAATACTAATTTGAATAAAATGTTTTTCATTCACTATGTAAACTGGAAATATAATGGTTGACGAGTAATTAGGTCTTTCCAATTTTTTGTGGAAAGACAAAAGTGAAAAGACCTATTGTATTTGTTCTGATTATTATTTTTATTTTCTTCTTCCGCCAAACCCTTTTCTTGTGCGCCACATTTTTGATTTTATTTCGAATAGACATAAAAAATATTACAGTTAAATAGGTGTACGTGTTTATAGCTTACGATACAGAATAGGTTTAATTCATTGTTGAAGACCGTACATGTATCTTTAGTTGCTTGTTTACAGATGTCATTTTGTTTCAGGTTGTTTATTAACTTATATTTCGTATTTGTTATCGGATACATCCTGGTTTGCCCACTTTTAATTACCCCAATTATCAAATGTTTATATAAAAGGTTTACTGATTGGAAAGTTGTATAGCCTGTTCCAGTTATGTTGCTATTTTATATGTACATATATCTCTGTAAAATTCTATAGGATAATTTGTTTGCAATTGATGCATATTAAAATGTATTTTTTTCTTCATATAATTGGTTGTGAAATTTTCATTGATTTGATTCTTTGTGGGAGATAAATGAAAATTAAAATTAATTGATTTTGATATATATTTTAATAGCACTAAAACAATTAACATTGCCAATATTACATAAATATCATTAGCACTGAAATTTATCATTCATAATGCATTTAAAGCATCAAACATAATATGCAAACATAACATTGGAAACAATTGCAAACTTGTACAAGAATGTCTTTAATTTAAGTGCAAAAGGTGTGATGCTACATCTGCGTATTCTAACACATCCACAAGTCCTTGTTCATATTTGGCTTTCAGTCCCTGCAGTCTTGCATCGATTTCTCTGTATCTGCGTCTTTTTGGTTGACGGGCCCCTACTGCAGCATACTGTATGATGGTACACTCAGTGAAAGCTTGAGTTTTGTGAAGCACCTCAATTGTCTCATAGATATTTGGGTGTGCGTGTTGGACCATCTTCTTGATTTTACTGTGCCAGACTTCCAAGTGGTTGGTAGTGCGTGGTCCCTCATTCAGGAAGTGGTTGCAGAGGAAGCGATGTCCTTCAACCCAATATTCGGTGACGTAATCTGTAAAAGTGGTTGTGTCAGGAACATTCCCTGCTTCAGCTATTTCTTCTAACGTGTCGAGTCAAACATCTTTAAGTTGGTCCTGGGGTACTAATGGTAAGACTGCTGCTCGTCGAACAAGCTTGGTGATGTCGTCGTTTTGTTTGTAGTAAGTCTGCAGTCCACATTTCTGAGTCTTTCGCCAAATACTTTGGGTAAAGTGGAAAAAGCAACCTTTGACTTGAACACTAGGAAAGACGTTAGAGCTGCATTTTTCGTGGCTGTTTCGTAGTCGATGAATATGATGCTGGGTTGAAGAAGTAGTTGTTGCTGTTGAGATATATACTGTAGATGACTGGATAATCTTATATAGTTTTGTCAGTATCTTTTCCTGGTAATAAGCTGTATGCCAGTGGGTACATTGCACCATCAACCATTGCGTGGATTGCGTAAAGCTGCTGATAGAACAGAGTTGGGCATGTGTAGAAGTTTCCATCACAGACGATAGTGTCAGCAGAAGCAAGGTGTCTTATGTTGTCTGTAGTTGAGAATATGGTTGGTGGGTTGATGTTGTCAGAGGGTAGAAGAAACTGATATGATTTAGTAGTACGGCACCATTTGTCTTGAAGATTGGTGTCTGCTGTTGTCTTGGGTAGTTCGGGTATATTTAGAGATCTTTGATGGTACAGTGATGTCTTAACTGAGTAATATGTTGGTAGTTGTTCTACAATCTGTTTGGTGTCGTCTGTCCAATCTGGGTGACGGAGTTTGACAAGCTCCTCCTCGTATAGTTTTGGCATAGGTGTGACCTCTGTCTTGGCTCTTTGTTTCATTGTCTGTAGGATTTTGAATACTTCTATCTTGGTTGGGTTAGCTTGGTGGTTGTGTGGTTATTTTATAATATCATTTAAAACTCTTATGACATTTATCTCTTTTGTAATTAAATTTATAGTTTTTGTTATAATATTTTTCCTTTTAAATCTCAATACTGAATCAAATTTCAATCAAAAATATGTTTAATTGTTAAAACAACGATTCCCCCCATGTTTATATATGCATGTAATTAAAAGTGGGCAAACCAGGATGACACCTTTGTTATCAAGACGTCATGAGTAAAGGGAAGTAACGATAATTACTACAGAACAATTAAACACGGGATCAAGAAAAGCAAACAATATGAAAATGTTATAGTTTTACAATAAAATGTAAATCATACAATAATTACACTCGCATGTAAAATTTTTAACCTCACACATGGAGAACACATCCCAAATTAACATTGAATTATAGGAAAAGACTTAATAAATACTGGAAGTGAATTTTTTTTTAATTTATCTTCCTTATTTCAATCAAAAGTATATAGAAACTAGTTTCTCAATTGTTTGTAAAACAATTGAAAGGTCTTTCTTGTAAAAGTGATGTTTTTGTAATGTATTCATTACGACCTTTCATTTGATATACGACAAGCATACCTTTTGAACCTTTTCACTTTTTACACTTAATGACCCATTCCGCCAAAATTTTCGAGATCGGAAGTATGATATTTGTAATGTAGACCAAATGACCTTTCATTTGTTATAGGACAACACCATTTTCTAGAAAGTTTGATTTTGCACTTAATAACCCAATCTTACTCATTTTTGGAGGGCAGGAATTTGATATTTGAAATGTACACATTATGACCTTTCATTTGATATATGACAACCTTACCTTATGAGACATTGTATTTTTGCACTCAATAACCCCACCCAACGCATTTTCGGGGACGTCAATTTGATATTTGAAATGTACGCTTTATGGACTTTCATTTGATATGCGACAACCTAACCATTTGAGAAGTTATAATTTTTGCACTAAATGACCTCACCCTTCCCACCGGGATGAAGTAGGGGTTTGAAATATTCATTTTGAGTAGATCGCGTTTAGACGTTCAATTTAATATACATAATGACCCCATTTGGAAAAGTGCCAAAATGATGCAATATCAATTATATAAATAGAACTTATGAAACTTACAAAGTCAATGTAAAAGATGAAAATTTCAAATTGATTTTTTTTAGTTGTTCATCGAAAGTTTTAGAAATTAGTCAAACATATAACCATGTTAAACTCTTCAATATCTGAAAATTTCAGGTAGAAAGCTGTTGTTGATTCAGAAATACATGCCTCCGCTCGCAAAATTTCAAACTGCATTATCTCTATAACAAAAACGATATCTCAAATCTGTTAAACGATAAATGATCTGCAGTTGAAGGACAACATTGTAGAAAAATTTGGGACAATTCCAAAGTACATCAAGGTCACAATGAATCATCAAATATATGATGCAATATCAAACTTGAGAACCGGAAGTCGTAGAGACATGGGACTACCACCATTCAACTCAGGACCACTTGACCTTTCAAATACCACAAGGTCAAGGTCATAGTACACTTTGAGGGTCAAGATAAAATTTCATCATGACCTGACATTGACCTCAAATTGAAGGTCTTACAATATAGATCATTTTACAATTTATAGTAGGTTGATATCTGTTACCCTTAAAAGATATACACACAATACTATACTTTTAAGAATTATCTCGTCCTAACTTTTGAATAGACGGTCGGACAGTTTTGAGCTTAATGTATAAAATGTAGAGATCGTCGAGAGGAACATTTTATACACAGTATGTATGCAGCAATCTCTTATCGTTTTCTT
The DNA here is from genome assembly GCA_017311375.1 of Mytilus coruscus. NCBI lineage: Eukaryota > Metazoa > Mollusca > Bivalvia > Mytilida > Mytilidae > Mytilus > Mytilus coruscus. The sequence continues at coordinate 18,048 of JAASAO010000285.1, read as the reverse complement.
AATATGTAAGCTTGAAATTGCAGCGTAAATTTTTTGCACTCAGTGACCTTTGACCTTGGTGCAAATTAAAGGTCACATGAATTAAAGATTATTGGTGAAGGTCCCAAGTCTCTACGACTTCCGGTTCTCGAAATAGAATTTTTCAAACATTGTGTATAATTTTCAAGGGAAATAACTCCTATAAGGGTTAATAACATACTAATTGTTTATGTTTATTAACATTGCCATCTGTTCTTGTACATGCTGCCATTTTCAATTCGATTCTATCTCTAATATTTTTAAGAAAATGCAAATAAAAGAAATTGCTCAAAGGGATATAACTCTCAAAGGGATGATGAAATCCTACGCAGGTCATGATATCTTTAAAACAACGAGGGTGGGGCCATGTCGAAAAAAAACAATACAAGGAGATAACTTCTAAAGGTGATGATGAAATCCTACACAGCCTCATCTGGTAATACTTCATGATAAGGTCTATCGATGGGCCATATTTGGTCTTGATAACTTCAACAGAAACGGGGAGGGCATGTCAAAAAACGTTGGAAGGAAAATAAAAGGAAAAAAACATTAGAAAACAATAAGGTCTTTCCTAACGGAGTGGAAAGACCTTAAACATATATTTTGGAATCAGTGTGACTAAAAGTATCATATGAGACCGGAATTAGCATTTTCTAAACCGGAAGTAGCAAATTATATCCCTTATTTCAAACAAAGGAATATAGAGAAACCACATATATTTTTTTTTTTTAAATCAGTATAAAGAAACCTACATGTTTTGCATTATTGGACACCAAAAGTAATTTTGTGTAAACCGCAGGTAACTTCTTATCAATTATTTAGATATTCTATGTGGAAAGACCTTTTAATTGTTTTTTGATTTTATTATGCTGTACATTATGAAGTCAAAATTTATTATAATTGTATTTCGTAAAAGTAAGGGACCATTTATTCTAGGGGTGGCGGGCAGAAAGATGTGTTTTGATGGGATTTACATTTTCACCTTTTGTAATTTATATAGCGCGGGAATCTTATTTTCATTTGTGTACACATTTATATTCTGCATTATGTTGGGTAACATATTCATGTTTCATTCTGTTTTTGGCAAGATTATTTATTTTAACCTGGACATTATATAAATTTCGAATCCTCCTGTCACCTCCACCGCCGCCGAATATCAAATTGTTGAGCACTTATCATACTTTGATTTTTCGTCTCTCCTGCACTGTCACAGATTTTCACTTGTTTGTTTATAGTTCCAATGGAACATAATTCAAATAAGTATTTCAAGTCCATCTTTTAATTTGTGAATATGTTATTTTGTCCAGTATTTGCAGGAATAAAAGATAGTGGTGCAGCTAGCATAAATAGAGTCGTACAGTTAGCTTGTTTGGTCTCTATGTAATTATCGGTCATATTTGCCCTTTCACTAAACACTATTATCTTGTATTTTAGTATAATCAATAATTTAATAGATTGCACATAAACATGTATATGTTACAGTAAATGTGTATATATTTTTGTTCGAGCATATTGTTTTTCTTAAATTGTTTAACATTTCATACCGATATAACATGTTACTTTTATTATTCTTCCTTAGTTTATTTATTTTGAATTTGCATTGTATCATAGGTCAAATTTATTTGTTCAGTGTATGTTCAATGGTGTTAATATATCCTTTGATTGAGTTAAGCTATTTCAGTTCATATTTTATAGTGTGTCTTTCTATGTTGTGATGTTACACTATTGTTTCAGAAAAAGGGTGAAGGTTTGGTACCATTAAAACGTTTAAACCCGCTGCATTTATTTACACCTGTCCTAAGTCAGGAATCTGATGTTCAGTAGTTGTCGTTTGTTGATGTGGTTCATAAATGTTTCTCGTTTCTCGTTTTTATATAGATTAGACCGTTGGTTTTCCCGTTTGAATGGTTTTACACTAGTAATTTTGGGGCCCTTTATAGCTTACTGTTCGGTGTGAGCCGTGTTGAAGACCATACTTTGACCTATAATGGTTTACATTTATAAATTTTGACTTAGATGGAGAGTTGTCTCATTGGCACTCATACCACATCTTCTTACATCTATATAATTAGAGATTATGTATAATCACTGGTAACTTTAGTGATTATATATAAACACTTAAATGTTCAGAAGTTATGCATAATCGTTAGAAAACATGTCAGGGATTATACATAATAACTGAAATGAAGAGGTAATGAATAAAAGTTAAATAACTTATTTTATGAAACTTATTCTATATATTTGAACATCTTTAGAAGCATAGATATTAAAATGTTAAGCTCGATACTTTGATATACTCTCATATAAAACATTTTCATGCTCTACTTTTCTTTTTTTTTCGCAACAACATCCACTGTAAAAAAAATCTTGTCCTTCATATATTGAATTCGATTTTACCGCAAATTGAAGAGAACAAATAATATAAAAAGAAGATGTGGTATGATTGCCAATGAGACAACTGTCCACAAGAGACCAAAATGACACACAACTATAGGTCACCGTACGGCCTTCAACAATGAGCAAAGCCCATACCGCATAGTCAGCTATAAAAGGCCCCGAAATGACAATGTAAAACAATTCAAACGAGAAAACTAACGGCCTTATTTGTGTACAAGAAATGAACGAAAACAAATATGTAACACATAAACAAACGACAACCACTGAATTACAAATAATGTTCATTAAAACATCTGCAGGTGCCACAAAAGTGAATCAGCAACCTCAAATTGATGCCTTGAGTAGAATCCGAGCACAATTCTATGTTTCCTAACTAGGCAATATCCTTTTCAGTCAGGTCATCAACAATGGTCATTATATTTTTCAGGTCTCCCTTCAGCGATCAATATGCGGAATCGGTATCAAAACTTTACAGCCAATGTTTGCCCCTTCCAACATGTCAAGCATGCGTTCTATTTGTTTTTTGTTGTTTTTTTTTCTATTCATTTAGTTTGCTAAGTTTGAATTTCTTGTTCATTGGAAAAAAGTAAACATTAAAAACAGATGATTAATAGCCTTCATCGCCATTTATTTTACAGCAAATTACATGCATTGTGCATTTACATTCAGAACATGAATGTGCATTTGACGCTTTTTTGGGCAAACAATAAATTCATGGCATACATGTGTATTTATCACTATTATTGAGAATGTTGGTATTATTAATTTCAATTTTAAATACTTGTTTGTTTATGAGTTCGTGTGGTTCAACACAGTTAAATACCATATAACTGGAAAAACTGTTCCCTTTAGATTTGATGAATTAACAGGGAATAAAAATAGTCCACTTAAACCATGAAAAGGTAAGAAATAATTTAAAGATGAATATCTATATTTGATTAATTTATTTAACCAAGGTTTTCTTTGTTTTATTGTATTTAGTGATAATCTATGAAATGATATCAGGAATATGTGATATAATTTTTAATTTTTCAGTGATTATGTAAAATCACTGTTCATTTTCAGTGATTATATATATAATCACTACTGATTTTAGTGATTATGCAAAATCCCTGAAAATCAGGGATTCTACATAATCCGTAATTATACAAATGTAACATATACATACCTTCATATTAATCTAGTATGAAATACGAGTAATAAATTAAATGCATGTCGGCAACGTACAGCTGGTAGACATATATTACTTTTGATTTCTTAAGTACAGTGCCAAATACTTTTGCATACTTCAGTCTATCCTAATAGAGGATAGATTGCTTTAACTTTGTGAAGTTGCCGTTTCAGTTATTCGAGTTACCATTCTTTATACAGTTTCATAATAATGTAGGTTTGCGATTTTCTGAAAATCAAACTACGCTTCTCGAAAAAGGGTCATGTGGCTTAGCGGACCAATATCGTTTGTGACGTCATTGTATCGTCTACATTGGCGTTCAGGGATTTAAAGAAGAATAGGCAGACATTTTTCGTCAGAGTAAATTCTGAGTTTTGTATTAATATATTTCTATGTAATGTAAGAAAACCCACCCTCCCACCTCTTGATTTTAAAATGTGTATTTGGGCGATATACTGCTGCTGTTTTAATTTATTTTCGGGTTTTATGGACATATATTATTTCCGTGTACCCAAAGTTGTATGATGATTCGTCGTGGCTCATTAAGTGTAGAAATTCCAAGATGACTCAAGAAGAGATTTAATTAGCTATACTCCGTTCAAATTTTGATCGTTATTCTATAATTGAACTTTCTACACCTTAACTAAAGGACTAATGTTGAAATATTTTGACACAGAAGCGTTGGATCAATGAACATTTTCATTCTCTTAAAATCAACAAATTTGTTGAAGGACTATCTGAAGAAGATTGGCGGAAAAGCGACACAACGCCAACAATCTTGCACCATGTTCACATAATGGACTATAATATCCGTTACTGAGCTTCTGTTCCCATGGCCAGTATTTTTAAAGTCAATATCAGTATTCATAAATGGACAGTAATGATAAAGTGCTCTTTTGTACAGATGGTTCTAATTGATCATTCTCGGTCCATGCTACAGTTGAACGGCAAACGCCTGAATCTGACAGATAAAGGTCAACTTGTCGACACAAAAGGACCCGTATGTAAAATGTTTACGCCCACAAACAGCGCCACCTATAATTTTTCTGCGGCATCCTTGAGAACGATGTTCCGTTCTGTAGTAAATTAAAACATTAAATTAACTAAAACATAGAAAAGTAAGTGTAAAAACAAATTAAAAGATATATTTGCACATGACTGGTTATGCATGATACGCTGGCAATGTTTGCAATGTCCTTTAATCCAAGATTGAAAATTAGTTTGTTGCCTGCGTCAAAATGGCGGATTTCAATGTTTACATTTTTTCATCAAAGTAATAGCTGACACAATTTCGTATCCAATCATTTATTAGCAATTTTATTATTGATTTTTGAAGATCATCCAATCACATTTACCGTTATAAAGTGGCTATACGTTACCAGCCATCGTTACAAAGTAGCCATGTGTTTTGTGGGGATACCTCGGAATGTTGTGTATTCAAAATTTACGGTAAAAAATCAATGTTAACTCATTATATTTCCATGCATACACAAGTCATTACAGCAAATGCATTCTTTATAGAACTTATAAGGTAACCAGACATATTTAACTGTCTGCTTTAGCAAAAATTCGTGTAAATAAGCCTGATGGGTCGTTTTGAATTTAAACACAGCAGACAAACACGTGGTAGATTGTTGGTGTTTGTTTACCTAAATTGCACGTTGTTGTTACTAAATACTTAGCAATTACCATTATCGTGTTATACTTTCAAGAGTTATATAATACATCTTGCCTAAAAATACGTCTAGCTAGGCCCAGGGACTTCCTTTAAAAATGAGGCTGTAATGATGTTTACAAATTACCATATTTACAATACAGCATTTTTTTTTGCATTTGATATATTTCATATACATGTACAATGTATGTACATGAAGAACAATAGAGTAAATGAACATACATGGGTTTAATTCCCACCCTAGGTATTAATTTTAATACTCATTATAGGTTGGAACAAATAGGGCAGATTGCAATTGACCATAATGTAGTGTCTAAAATGCTGATTGATGGGCCAAGTCCTCAACATCCTTCTTTCTAAGTATACAGCAGCTCCTCTAAGGATAAGTAAGGAATAGTTTACATATAGTCCAGTGGCTAAGTCCTGTCTTTTGTCTCTGTTATTTCCTTATTTATATTATTATTTCTTATATTCTCTTGTACATGTAGTAAGACAAAAGCTAGTACATGTAGTAAGACAAAAGCTAGTACATGTAGTAAGACAAAAGCTAGTATTACTCTTTTTCCCTCATTTGCTTGAAAATAATGAAATGTAATCATTGTTGATGTCTGTAAAGTGACTTATAGTTTAACTGCTAACAGACACTTGGACTCTGGTGGATAGTTTCTAGACTGTTATCTCATTGGCAATTATACCATATTTAAATTTCAGTGTCCCTTTATAACTTTTTAAGAAAAGAATTTTATGATAATATATTAATAGTTGTAAAAATTTTGAAAAGTTAAGCACTAGTGCCAAATTTAATTGGCTTTTATTCAAGAAAACCTAGATGTATCGAAAAGTGTTGCAATTTATATTAATAAATGTTTTGAACTGAGAAAATATCAATATAGTACAGATATTGTTTTATTTAAGACGTTGAGAATATTTGTATGTTTATAATAGATATGATTATTATGCCTTTTTCTAATATATGTGTGGCTCTGATCTGGCTGTGGTTTAAAATCTAAGAATTGAGATGGTTATATTCATATTAATATGATTTATATCAACATTATTGTGTCAATTATAAAATCATATTGATAAATTACTTTGCTCTTCATGGACCCTTTAATTGGAATAAAATATCTTATCTTATCTTATCTTATCTTATACCACATCTCTTTATTTTAGTACTAACAGGTTAACTTAAGTATTTAAAGTAAGTGAGATGTTGACAAGCTAAGTCATGACTGTAAGTTCAGATAATATCATGAGGTTTTTATTAAAGTAAATAATGCGATTAAATTGATTATCTCAATAAAACAACTCGCATTCTGATTTGATACTATGTGATTATTTCTGATATCAGAATAATAAATATCTCATTGTTGTCCATTCTTCGATAAATTTCTGAACATACTGTATTTAAGTCAGTTTTGTTTTGTCTGAGACTACTATAACATGGGAAGTGACCAATCTCTTTGTTATACATTAATTGTAGTAGTCTCAGGTTTTGATTTTGTAGTTCAATTCAATGACTATGCATTTTAGAGGAGGTAAATATGAATTTGGATTAAATTTGAAGTTGATTCAGTATATTTTATGACATAATACCACTCTTTTATTTCAACAAAGCATTTTCAGACTTTATTTACTGGTCAGCTTAGCTTATTATTCAATCAATAATTTAATTGAAAGGACTCAACAGTTGTTTGCAGGACTTTTGAATTCAAATATAAGAAAAAAAGTAAAGCAAATCTTGAAATAATACATATAATAGGAATTACGAGAACTGCAGGATATTAGATTGCAATACAGCTTTTTGTTCAATTATCTTTGTGTTGATTATTATGTTTTAAACCCAATTCTGGATCTTTGGATGTTCAGATGTTTCTCTTGATTAAGGCGAGCAACAGAACTTGTACATCTTCTACCGCTTCTTATCTCGGTGTGGATCCAGCCAATTTTAAACAGGGTGGGGTATTCTCAACCAAAGATAAAAGGGGTAGGGTTCCAACTATATGCTCCCATTCAAATGCATTAATCTTCCATAAAAGAGGGATTCCAATCCCAGACCCTGGGACCCCCACTGTATCTTAAAGCAGGAATAATATAACAAAATTATACATGTACTTCTGTCCACTGCAAATTGACTTTTTTCATTCAATGTTAATGTTCACAATTTTGAAGCATGCAATGACTACATCTCCTTTTACCATATTTTTATTTAAATGTTAATGTAACACAGGTTCTGCTGACAAATGGCTGATAAACCCTGTTGTATCCTTTTAGCTACCAAAAGGGTATTTGAGAATATACAATAAGTCCAAGTTTCAGAGAAAAGTCAGTTTAATAAATCTATAATTTTCTTCTTTGGAAGTTTTCAAAATTAAAACCTGTAAGTAAGTACTTAAAAATGTCATTTTCAACCATTCCATGACTATTTTAATGTTACAACCGTAGAGGAACATGAAATATTGGAAAAGTTATTCAAGAAAGTGTCGAAATATAACTGCAATCATAAATTTTACTCGAATTTACTGTTGTTAACTTGCAGTATCTTACGATGCGTGTACCGAGTTCTCTCCCTTTGATCTCCGCTTCGCAACGAATAAGCTGACACAATTGCGTATCCGGGGTTTTGTGATCTGAAAGAGTCTAATAAGAGTCAAAAAGGGTTTTACTTCATATTTTATACCCTCAACACGTTACCAAACCTATTTAAGGAATTATTAGGATTTTCCGTGGACCTACGCAAATTTTCAGAAAAAGTTTCACTTCACTCGTGAATTTATAACACTTGAACAACACTTTTAATAATAATTATATAAAATAAGGAAGCTTATTCAATCTAGAATTGAACACTTTGATTTTTATTAATGTACGAGTATAAATAAGAAGATACGAGTCCAAAACCACGAGGCATGCACGTTTACCAAAATATCGTAAACTCTGACCTTTTATCACGTGACCAATGTCTTGACCTTAGAAGCCATTAAAACGTTTGCCGTCCAACTGCTAATGTTATAATTGATCAATCGTGATCCAAGCTAAGGTTTTAATTGATCAATCGTGATCCATTCTAATATTATAACTGATCAACAGTGATCCACGCTAATGTGTTAATTTTGATCATTTGTGATTCATGATCATACTAATGTTTCATCTTTATTGATGATAATGTTTGATAAATTTGTGAGCCGTGGCCTTTATTTTGCCAATTAAAATAATAATTCATTTATATCTCTTTGGTATTTATTCCAGCATGAATCTTAAGTTAATCAATAGTTTCTGTCAACACAATTTGTCTTTCGAGATCACCGAAAAAGACGATAATTATTTATGTTAGATACGGTAGTAATAGGTATACTTTATTTCAATACAATATAGAAATAAAAAGATGTGGTATGATTGCCATCGAGACAACTCTCCACAAGAGATCAAGTGACACAGAAATTAACAACTATAGGTCACCGTACGACCTTCAACAATGAGCAAAGTCAATACCACATAGTCAGCTGTAAAAGGCCCCGAAATGACAAATGTAAAACAATTCAACGAGAAAACTAACGGCCTAATTTATGTACAAAATGATGAACGAAAAAACAAATATGTTACACAGCAACACACGACAACTGCTGAATTACAGGCTTCTGACTTGGGACAGGCACATACAGAATGTGGCGGGGTTAAACTTTTTTGAAGGCGCCAACCCTCCCCTACCCTTGGACAGTGGTATAACAGTACAACATAAGAACAAACTATAACTAGAGGCTCTAAAGAGCCTGTGTCGCTCGCCTTGGTAAATGTGTATATCTAACAAAGGACACTCTCCAACATTGTAGACGAGAATAGACTTCATTACAAAAATCTCTATTTTGTTGATCTTGTATTACTGATCTTTTAGTCTGTTTAGTTTCTCTCTTTCTTCTTTAGTTTTTGCTCAAAAGACAAAAGAGGGTAAAACAAATCCTTATTTAAGAGCAATCACTCCTATGAAGAGTGACAGTCTACTAACTATATCGGCAAAATTTGACTTTTAATAGATGTTGCCTTACTGATAATTTTGTGATTTAAAGTGTCTATTTGTCTATTGTAAATTAGATCATATAGGCATAACGGAAAAAAATGTTTCTCTCTAAATATAATAGTTTTCATAATAATAGACAAAATGAAAAAAGGTAAAATTTGTCATTAATGGGCAATAAATCCAATAAGAATTTGTCTGACAGTTTTGATGTATATGGGCAATTGGTAGAGCTCATCATTCTGAACATTTTGCTCCTTTCAGATTTTCTCTATTTATAATGGTTCACAAAAAATAGACAAAACTTGCATTTTACCCTCACTCACTCTCTCAGATTTGCTCTAACTGCTTTAGTTTCAGAGATATAAGCCAAAACTGCATTTTACCCCATGTTCTTTTTTAGCCATGGCAGCCATCTTGGATGATGGGCGGGGTCTTCGGATATATTTTGTAAACTAAATACCCTACGGATGATTTAGGCCAAGTTTGGTTTAAATTTCCCCTGTAGTTTCAGAGGAGAAGATTTTTGTAAAGATTACAAAATTTACGAAAAATTGTGAAAAATTGACTTTAAAGGGCAATAACTCTTTATGGGGTCAATTGACAATTTTGGTCATGTTTGACTTATTTGTAGATCTTATTTTGTTGAACAATTTTGCTGTTTACAGTTTATCTCTATCTATTATAATATTCAAGATAATAACCAAAAACTGCAAAATTTCCGTAAAATTACCAATTCAGGGGCAGCAACCCAACAACGCGTTGTCTGATGCGTCTTAAAATTTCTAGACAAATAGATCTTGACCTGATGACCATTTTTACCCCATGTCAGATTTGCTCTAAATGCTTTAGTTCAGAGATACATGTATAAGCCAAAAACTGCATTTTAACACCATGTTCTATTTTTAGCCATGACGGCCATCTTGGTTCTTTTAAGTATGAAGCGCGATATAGCTTCGGTCAATGCTTTTACGCCTCTATACAATGAAAAAACAATAACATGCAATTGCGATTTGATGGTATAAAATATACGGTGATCTTGTAATCAATTCATTTTTACTTTCGCTTTCAGTTTAAAATCAAATTCCTTTTTTAAAATTACCTTTACAATCACATGTAGTATAAAAGATTGGTCCGTTATTTATGTTAAATTTACATCATATTGTCATTAAATGTAATTGGATACCTAGCCGTTATCATGATTTATCCTTCAATATGGTCAAATTCCTGAAAGACATCCTTTCCAAATTGAAAACTATCATTTGAATTAACCTGAAAATCATGATGTAATTTTAAAAAACCACACCTTCAAACGAGTTAACGTCCTCTGTGATATGTATTTATAAAGGTTACTTGGGAACACGTGTATGTGTTTACTTTTAGCACGTGTGTTCAAATCAAAACATGTTTATGTTTAATTTGATTGGACAATCAGTAAGTTATTACCGGTTTAAGTTATATCAATCATGATAACTTCATGCTAGAATTTTAGCGCTAAAATTATAGTATTATAGTCTAGAATTGTCATTCGAGGTTCGCCTATCCGACAGTACAGTTTTGTTTCCCTCCCACCCTCCCCTTTTAAGACTTCATAGGAATGTAAATAGTATGTTATGTAGTAAATAGTTTATATGATACATGTATGTATTTTTACTGTAAAGATTTTTTCTTCAACTTATAGAAACATTTTCTATTGTAGATTGTGTTTATATGTGATGGCAGCGGTCGATGACAGCAAATTGGACATTTGTATTATTATTTGTAATAAAATAAGCTTTCTGTGCTGTCGGGGCGAGCTGATAACCAAATAACGGTGTTGAGTTTTACTTTTAAATGCTTTATGTTCGTTTGAAGTATTGAATAAGAACATAAATTATATCTCGTACATGTATGTGTACACACACTGCACCGAAAGATTACCTAATATGTTGATAATCAATTTTTACATTTCTATTTCTAGCAAGTATTGGCCTTAGGTCGCAAAAACTATTCATGCAGATACCACAAACTTACCTTATTAATGTAATGTAATATAAATAATAAAAGTGTACTGCCTGACTAAAACATGGTGGTGTGTTTATCTATGTGTCAAATTACTGAGGCTCTAAAAGGTGGTTTTCCCGTGACAGTGAAAAAAATATTTTAACAAGATTTACAACAGCCTTTTTACATTCGTTATCTATTTGATTATGGTATGACATATGATAATGCATTGTAATGTCTCAATCTGTGTCAAGTTTTATTTCTGCTGCAATGTACGTCTGCAAAATATAAACAAACATACGCATTCTGGTTGAACTTAAAACTGACATATATACAAGAGGAATGTATTAACTTAAACTATGATATACTTAGACAATTTTTGAAAGGATAATTTAAAAATAAAACACTTTAAAATAATTCTTAAAAATAGAATCATACGATAGGGTCAAGTGCAGATGCATGACATTTAGATTTTCGGAAAATCATTTTAAAGTATTGAAACGAAAACGAAACCATGTATGTATTGTTAAATATAAATTTAAGATGTAATTTTATCGGTAATTGGCCGTGGGATTGTATCAGCAGAAATAATACCTCATATCATAAAATAGGGGGAAGGCCGGCAGGAGACTCTAAAAAATGAATATCACGGCTTGATACAAGCTGAAAACAAATGAGTTTGCCCGAGACAGGATGAAATTAAATAATCTACAACACAAACTGCAGGAATTGGTAGTGAATAAAAAGTGAAAATAATTTTTTCGCGCGAAAAAATAAGCATGCGTAGTAAATAGATGAAAATGAATAGTCAATCCGATAAATCCCTTTCCCCCTCCCCCTCCTCGCAGAATATCAAATATTCGTCCCATTATGCTATCAGCTAATTCCTACTACATAGAAGTACGTACGTAATGTATGACATTATCGAGGTTTGCGATGTAACTTTGCAAATTTACTTTTCCATTTATTTCCCTTTTTCCATGATTCTTGTTATTAAGAAATTTTGTTTGAATCTTGCTGTTTTTTTTACTATGAGGCAAAATTGGAAATTGAAAAAAGCAACCTACAAATGTTTAATATCGAATATAGAATTAAGGCCACGCCAAATTAATACCTCGTTCGTCGATTCCCCCCTTGTTGTGAAAGGTCGACCAGGAAAAAGTACTTTTTTAAAACCCGCATCCAGTACGGAGCCGCGCTCGTCCGTCTCTATAAATTTATCAAACAAAATTTTAAATCAGTTGTGCGTTTGAAAGTTACACCATACAGACACGGAAATTGACATCAAAACGATCTAACATACACAACGTTGTTGTTACAATATTATTGCCAAATTAAGTATGATAAGTATTCTTAACGTAAGACATGAGTGGACTATTTATAGTTACAGTGGTAACGCAGCCAAACACATCAGTAGGATATGATTTGGGCAATTCTTTTACCGATTTGTTGGAAGTGTTCCGTGCAAGACCACGAACGTTCATAACATCAAACAACAATTACGACCCAGGCAATATAACAGCAATTTTTAGTCCAGCTGCAACTACCATCCCTAAAAGATCGTCGAACCAAAAACAGATAATATCCTCTTATGCAATGGTATACACGGTGAAGCCAATTTACCATCTGATCAACTAAAAAAAACCACTTGATATTTTCATTAAGATTCAAACAGCAGAAGAACCAGCTTAAACTTTCAGTGATATTGTAAGGGGAGTCCCACTTAAATGAGTTACTTTACTCTCGCGCAATGTAGTAATATCCTTGATTGATTCACCGTATACCTATCAAGATCAAATGGCAAAGCAACGACGCCACTGAATTGAAAGATTTAAATTATGACAATATAACATGCATTAGAATAAAAGAGAATCCCAAAGCTGATGGTACATGAATTGAAATGGCACTGCAAATGAAACTAATGTTTATGCCCCCGCCGTAGCGGTGGGGGCATTAAGTTTTACCCTTGTCCGTCTGTACGTACGTACGTCCCAAAATTGGTTTCCGTTCTCTAACTTGAGTTTGCCTCAACCAAATGTTATGAAACTTATACACAATGCTTATTACCACAAAACACAGATCAAGTTTGAATTTTGATGGCGTCACTTTAACCGTTTTAGAGTTATGTCCCTTTATAAATGGAAAAATTGTAAAATTTTAGTTTCCGTTCTCTACCTTAAGTTTGCCTCAACCAAATGTTATGAAACTTATACACAATGCTTATTACCACAAAACACAGATCAAGTTTGAATTTTGGTGGCGTCACTTTAACCGTTCTAGAGTTATGTCCTGTATAAATGGAAAAATTGCGAAATTTTAGTTTCGTTCTCTAACTTAAGTTTGCCCCAACCAAATGTTATCAAACTTATACACAATGCTTATTACCACAAAACACACATCAAGTTTGAATTTTGGTGGCGTCACTTTAATCGTTCTAGAGTTATGCCCTTTATAAATGGAAAATTGCAAAATTTTATTTTCTTCTAAATATAAAGTAATTTGTAAAATTGGAGTTATCTTCCTTTGTCCATGATTAAAATTGAATCAACTACAATCAATGCTTTATACAATGCAATGTTTAATTTTGACTTGCACTGATAAAACACAGATCAAGTTGAATTTGGGTAGTGTCACTTTAACCATTAAATTTATTGAGTTATGCCCTTTATAAAACAAAAGATTGCAAAATTTTTAGTTTCCATTCTGTAACTTAAGTTTGCCCCAACCAAACATTATGAAACCTATACACAATATTCATTACCACAAAACTAAGATCAAGTACATTTTTTTTTTGTTTGCGTTTTCTTTAGTTTGCCTCAACCAAATGTTATGAAACTTATACACAATGCTTATTACTATATAATACAGATTAAGTACGAAATTTGGTGGCGACACTTTTACCATTCTTGAGTTATGTTCCTTTATAAACATAAAAATTGCTGAATTTTTCGTTTCCGTTCTCTAACTTTAGTTTGTCTCAACCATTTTTAATGTTATAAAACTTATACACAACCGTTCTAGAGTTATGCGTGTTTACAAATAGAAAAATTGCTGAATTTTTAGTTTCTGTTCTCTACTTAAGTTAGCCTCAACCAAATGTTATGCGACTTACACACAATGCTTATTACCACAAAACTCAGATCAAGTTCAAATTTGGGTAGCGTCACTTTTACCGTTCTTCAGTTATGTCCCTTTATAACTATATGATATGCAAGCGGGGGCATCATCTACTATCCATATTTATTTTTTATATGTTTTAGATTAAAAGTTTTTCCTTGAATTTTGCTAATCTTTTCTTTATATTTGCTAGTATCATTATAAAGTTGTATTAAAAATAAATTGAGAATGGAAATGGGTAATGTGTCAAAGCGACAGCAACCTAACCAAATAGCAGAAAACAGCCACCAATGGGTCTTCAACACAGCAAGAAAATCCTGCATACAGAGGCTGGCTTCAGCTGACAATTATGTATACTAGTTAAAAGCATGGAATTTGACAAGAATGTTTATGTGGTAATTGAATTTAACTCATTAATTCATCTGTACAATTTAGAAAATCTTCTAAAAATAGGAATTTGTATGAATGTCAATGAGACAACCTTCCACCAAAGACCAAATTTGTTGAGGTTTGCAACTAGTTAACGGTATGGCCTTCAGCACAGAGCAATATCCACATGCATATATAGATATAAAAATTTGATTGTCTTTAAATTCTACAGGAAAGCAATGACTTCAATGGAATGTTTTTAAATGTTTCTTTTGTTTAGTTAGTATATAGCATCTGACTGGTTCATTTGAATGGTATAAATTGGTGTGGTTTTTGAAGGACAGTCCTTTATTAATTGTCAGCTTGTTGTATACACAAATATTTATGGTTGTATATACAAGCTTTATGCATGCATTTATGCTTTGCATACGTACATTTGAAACAACATACAATTCATCAATTGTAACTTACATTAATTAGATATAGGAAGATGTGGTGTGAGTGCCAATGAGACAACTCTCCATCCAAATAACAATTTATAAAAGTAAACCATTATAGGTCAATGTACGGCCTTCAACACGGAGCCTTGGCTCACACCGAACAACAAGCTATAAAGGGCCCCAAAATTACTAGTGTAAAACCATTCAAACGGGAAATCCAACGGTCTAGTCTATATAAAAAACGAGAAACGGGAAACGAGAAACACGTATAAATTATATAAACAAACGACAACTACTGTACATCAGATTCCTGACTTAGGACAGGTGCAAACATTTGCAGCGGGATTAAACGTTTTAATGGTACCAAACCTTCTCCTTTTTCTGAAACAATAGTATAACATCACAACATAGAAAACCACACGATAAAATATCAATTGGAAGGCTTAACTCAATCAAAAAACGTAAATTAACAGAATATGAACGAATAAATTCGATCTGTGATACCTGAATGTAAATACATAGTTAATAAAATATTAGGGACAAACATTCAAGGCCAAAAAGCAAACAAACAAGTCCAACAAAGCCATGGCAAGACACCACCGCGAAATATTTAACCCTTAGAAAATAATCACTTCTGAAAAAACCGGTTTCATAATATATACAGGTAAATGAAAAATAACTTTGTCGTTTTAGGTATACTACTTCTGTCTTATATAAAATCTTCAAATAATTAGGAATACCAAGAAAGGTCTGTCATATAAATACCTAATTTAACACTAGATACATAAGGGTGAATATCAACAATAAAACTATAAAATTAGAGCTAGCTAAAACTTCCCTGTACAGATTTAAGGAGAATAATCTTGATGTGCATTAAACATGGATGCATGCCTGTTCAAAGCTGTTGCACTTTTCATGTTCAACAGGATCATATTTTTAGAATATATAGACTACACAAAGTTGTAGGTTTTGCTACAAGTTAACCATTTTATACTTGGAAATGTTGTGAAACTGGGTGTCAGAGAACAAATTGAGAAGAACAGTTACTGTAGGGTAATATAAGAACTAGGATATGAGATATATTAAATATCAAGCACCAAAACTATGTAAATTTCTAATCGCTCGCTTGCTTAAAATTCTTTTCATAGATTTTTTTTTTAAATATTTCAAAAATTATATTGCTCGCTAGTAAAAACTTCTTTCGCCTGCGAAAAATCAAATTTCGGGAAAAAAAACAAATGAAAAAATTTCGCTCTCTCGCTACCCTTTTTCATAGGAAAGAGTCCGAAGAACTAGAAATTTATTTGGTGTGGCCTAAGTTATAGTTTATTGCCTATAAGGATAAGAATTTCGACCAGTTAGACAATTTTATATTAATACTAGTCAACATATATGGACATTTGAAAACAGCCGTGGAACGCATATTACCATAATATGACAGAAAGCTAACATATTTGTTCATCCCTTTAACCCTTATATTTCGTTGTATATGCTCGCACAACATTAATTCATGCAGAAAGCGTTACAATCCAAAATTCGCATTCAAACAAAATGCTTGGTTTAGTAGATGGGTTTTCAATTCAAATTAAATTTTGACAAGACCATAACATTGACCATTACCTCAACGGTCACCTTTTCAAATCACCGCTTCTTTTGCTGTTTATTTTCAATGACGTCATTTCTGCTAATCATAGAACAGCTCGAAGATAATTAAAAATGAGGTTGCAGCCGATAAATGTTGACCTGGTAATTTTGAGTGTAATTTGGCGTTTTTTGTTAGAACCTTTCTAATCAGAATATACGAGAGACGCGAATGCTCCTTTTCGGTGAAATCTGAACCCTAATGAATATCTTATTCCAAGGGTAAGCAGATATAAATTAGCAGAGAATCGGATGCTTCTTTATTTAGGAAAAATCCCGAAATAACGAAAACCGGGAAGAAATTATATCGTCGCTATTTTGTTTGAGGTTTTTCAAGGCCATATAGCTGTATATAGACTCAAATCGACCTTCCTATGATGTATGGTTCCATTAGGAGCATATATTATCTAAACATGCGTATTTGATATACAGCCGATCAAAACTGCGATTGAAAGAATCACCAGTTGTGAAAAGATTGCTATGCTTTTTCAAGTAATTGCTTTAATTATATATATTGAACGTTGTTTTAAAATTAGACTTATTTATATTTTTTCGTTTGGGCTTGTATTATATTTGCCTTCGGGTGTACATGATCCGTTCATCCTATATCGACTCTTCAAAATTCAAGAGTCTATCCTAAATTGAGGTAAATTATATGGCCTTCCAAATACCGTTTCAATTCCTAACATCACTGAAGAGACATTAATTGTCGAAATCCGGATATGGTGTACAAATTTTTGCACCTCATGTTTGCGGTATACCATCTTTTCCGCAAGTTTATTGTTTTCTGTTTGGTATTAAATTAATAATAAAGATTCATTTTGTTACATCTTGTGATCCGTTTATTTGGCAATCGCCAATGGCAGTCAGCAGGGTTTAAGAACATCCGTTGTTCGACCTGTTAGTCAAATGCGTTTTGTTTAAATATACTTTTTCACTTTTTGGTCTTTTGGAAAATGTTGTTTGTGCTGTATTTAGACCCTCTACCAAGAAATTTGTTTTGCATGCACACGTATAAAAATTGCGGTTTTTATCCAACGCAATCATAGGTTTGAACGTTGTTTTCAATTTAGACTTATTTATATTTTTTCGTTTGGGCTTGTATTATATTTGCCTTCGGGTTTATATGATCCGTTCATCCTATTTCGACTCTTCAAAATTCAAGAGTCTATCCTAAATTGAGGTAAATTGTATAACCTTCCAAATAACGTTTCGATTCCTAACATCA
>JAASAO010001362.1:0-56575 GCA_017311375.1 Mytilus coruscus | reverse complement strand
CCTGGAGAATCAGCTGTTTTAAAATTTGAAGCTCTTGGTGTACCACTTTCTCCAAATTCGTGTCCGATTCATCAACTGAAAAAGGTTAGATGAAATTTATGAAAACCACCATTTGCGTAAAAATTCCTGTTGTTAAACATGAACGAACTCATTCGAGACTTTAAAGATTTGAACTTTACGATAAAAATTACGTAGAAAAGGAGACATATCAGAAAGATCTTCTGGATTCAACAAAACTTTTAAGAATTAAACGGAGAACTCGTGCTGATCATTCTAACACAAAGTGATATTTCTGTACATTACTTACTTGCTGCAACTGCATTCTTGGTACATTCCATTTGTTTGACAGGTTTGTGGAATTAAATTTTACATATTTGTCTGCTATAATTTTATATTTGGAGGTTCTAGAAACAAATGCTCAATATTTTCTAAGTATATATATTGCAAAAAAAAAAAAATATATATATATTATGATTGATTGATTGTTGGTTGCTTAACGTCCAGTGGCAAATATTTCATGCATATTCAGGACTAGAACAAATTAACAATAAATACAATAGGTAGGTTCTGTAATAGAGGCGTCCGGGATTAAGGTCGGGAAATTTAGACTGCCACGGAAATGAGGGTATATTGGATAGGGACAGAAATTTAGCCTTGCAACAGGTCACCTACGGACCCTCAAAGAGTTGTTGCAAGGGTTCTTAACGTGCAAAGAGCGTGGCACTCTCTACACGAGACATCGGATTTAACGTCCCCATTCTCACCGGACGTGGCTGCAAATTTGTACATCCCGCACAGCCAAACGGACGCCCCACTTTAGCAAGGGTTTTACTGCCGGTCGGAGGAAGACCAATAGTGACCATACTTCTATTCCCCAGTCACCCTTGGGGTATATATATTATGAAAATGCGTTTCAATATATATATATATATATATATATATGGAGTTGTCCACTTAAAAGTTAGGGGCATTCTGATTCATTACACCCAGTTCTATTGTTATACTTCATAGTTTCTATTTCTGAAACAAGTGTAAATTGAATAGATCTATTGTTACAAATAACAATGGATTTTGACCACAGGGTGTGACGAGCGGGGTTTCTGGAAACCCTGCTTCTACATCCACAAACAAAGTCCATTGTTATTCGTAACAATAGAAATTGATTATTTTTATATAGCATGAACATAAGAAATTACTAATAGTGTTCACTACAAATTGTTTCATGATATTAAAAAACACATTTTAGGAAATTCTAATAAGCATCTATATGGAATACAAAAGAATCCTTTAAATACTCCTTTGCTTGAAGGTAATTTTTTTATCCCAGTCATATGTCTCTACTCTAAAATAAGAATGCACGAAGCGGTCAACCTTGACCTGCTGATCCATATAAGCATATGGATTTAACGGGAATATGCAAAACAGCAACTTTGACATCTGTTAAATTTACTCACTTGTCAAAGTTTGAACAAAGATAGCCAAAGTAAGGTTACTAGTGGGGTTTCAGGTAAAAATTCTATAAATTATGGTTTGATATTGTAAATAAATATGCTGTCCATTCTTTTCATTTAGTAATTAATGTTAAGAAATATAGGGTTTAGAATGGGGTTTAAGTTAGTTATACCCTATCCCTCGGTGTATAACTATTACATAAATATTGTTTTGTTTCAAACTACTAATGCTAGAATTAGTGTTAAATTTTAGTTATATGAATGTAAAATTCTGTTTACAATGAAGAGAAGAGTACATAAAGTGCAAACCTATAAATATAATTATGGAACAAACTTTGTAGGTGTATTGTTTGCAAATGTCATAGACATGTGCGCTCAATATGTCTTAATTAAAGATCATTACAAGATGGATTTCCTTGAAACCGCTTAAATAATTAGATTGATTGATTGATTGTTGGTTGCTTTACGCCGCATTAGCACAACAAGGCTATATCGCGGCGAGAGCTAATTCGAAATTTTTAACAATTTAAAGCATATTCTTAAAATCAGACAAAAGGCCCTTCAATAAATTAAAATTCTAGATTAAAGCAAATTGATTATTTACAAATAAAATGAACATTAAGATAACGTGATAAAATTTAAAATCGTTTTAAATATAATAACATTTTATATTTTAGAATATATTCCAACTTCTTTTAAGAATGAAACAATATTTGTAAATGGAACATTATTAAATAAATCATACATATTATTGACATTGAAATGCTTCTTACGAATATCCGCAAAGTCAATACAATTAATTAAAACATGTTTAATAGTATACTTGCAGTTACAAGGTATACATTGTGGTTCTACTTCATTTTTAAAGATATTCGTGTATTATTCTAGTATGACCAATACGACATCTAGAAATAACACACTGATCTTTTCTGCACATAAAATTATTGAAAGGTTTACCTAAATTAGGTTTTATTTCATGTAATTTATTATCATCTTTTTACTCCATTCATTTTTCAATAAATTAAAACATATTCTCTAATATTAGATTTAAAATCGGTATATGGTATATCACAGTTAGATAAAGGGTCACCCAGGGCATTCTTTGCCTCAAGGTCTACAGCTGTGTTTCCAAGGATTCCAACATGACTCGGCACCCATAGAAAAATTATTTCTTTAAGAAGAATTTTAAATTCCTCATTACATATAAAATTTTGAGAATTGTTGGGTTTTTATTTTAGTATTTTGTATAGCTTGTAAGCATGAAAGTGAATCAGAACATACAATAAATTTGGATTTATCTGAAGAAGCAATAAATTTCAAAGCCAAAATTATTGCTTCTGCTTCAGCAGTAAAGATGGATGCATCAGATGGCAAACGGAGAGTTGCAGCTCTGTCCCTGTAGACAGCAGCAGATGCAACTCGGTCACCATCTTTGATCCATCAGTATAGACAGTTGAAAATCTGAATAATTGGCTTTAATTTCAGCATAGTGTTGCTGAATTAAAGAGGATTTGTTTTATTTTATTGTGTTCACGGAGATCAAATATCATTTTTGGTTTGGGAAGTTCCATGGAGGACATTTGCAAGTTTCAACTTGATTGATTGATTGATTGTTGGTTGCTTTACGCCGCATTAGCACAACAAGGCTATATCGCGGCGAGAGCTAATTCGAAATTTTTTTACAATTTAAAGCATATTCTTAAAATCAGACAAAAGGCCCTTCAATAAATTAAAATTCTAGATTAAAGCAAATTGATTATTTACAAATAAAATGAACATTAAGATAACGTGATAAAATTTAAAATCGTTTTAAATATAATAACATTTTATATTTTAGAATATATTCCAACTTCTTTTAAGAATGAAACAATATTTGTAAATGGAACATTATTAAATAAATCATACATATTATTGACATTGAAATGCTTCTTACGAATATCCGCAAAGTCAATACAATTAATTAAAACATGTTTAATAGTATACTTGCAGTTACAAGGTATACATTGTGGTTCTACTTCATTTTTAAAGATATTCGTGTGTTATTCTAGTATGACCAATACGACATCTAGAAATAACACACTGATCTTTTCTGCACATAAAATTATTGAAAGGTTTACCTAAATTAGGTTTTATTTCATGTAATTTATTATCATCTTTTACTCCATTCATTTTCAATAAATTAAAACATATTCTCTAATATTAGATTTAAAATCGGTATATGGTATATCACAGTTAGATAAAGGGTCACCCAGGGCATTCTTTGCCTCAAGGTCTACAGCTGTGTTTCCAAGGATTCCAACATGACTCGGCACCCATAGAAAAATTATTTCTTAAGAAGAATTTTAAATTCGTCATTACATATAAAATTTTGAGAATTGTTGGGTTTTTATTTTAGTATTTTGTATAGCTTGTAAGCATGAAAGTGAATCAGAACATATAATAAATTTGGATTTATCTGAAGAAGCAATAAATTTCAAAGCCAAAATTATTGCTTCTGCTTCAGCAGTAAAGATGGATGCATCAGATGGCAAACGGAGAGTTGCAGCTCTGTCCCTGAAGACAGCAGCAGATGCAACTCGGTCACCATCTTTGATCCATCAGTATAGACAGTTGAAAAATCTGAATAATTGGCTTTAATTTCAGCATAGTGTTGCTGAATTAAAGAGGATTTGTTTTATTTTATTGTGTTCACGGAGATCAAATATCATTTTGGTTTGGGAAGTTCCCATGGAGGACATTTGCAAGTTTCAACTTGAGCAACAGATTTTAAATCAAAAGAAGCTAAATGTGGTTTTAAACGTATACCTAACGGAGGAATTTTATTTTCGTGTTTTGCAAAATATCTTCATAAATTGGATTAAAAACACAGCTGTAGGCAGGATTATCTGAGTAGGCTTTTAGTTTGACAGCATATTGAAGTCCAAGCTTCAAACGTCTGTTAGAGAGTGAGTGCTCATCAGCCTCTACATACAGACTCTCAACTGGTGAGGTTTTAAATGCGCCAAGACAGAGACGCAAACCCTGATGATGCACAGCATCGAGAATCTGTATGTAGGATTTCCTTGCAGAGCCATAATCTAGTTTAGATCTAACTAGAGATCTATATAAATTAAGTAAAATGTTGCGATCAGCACCCCAGTCGGTGCTGCCGACAACTTTAAAATATCTAATGCTTTTAAACATTTCGATTTTAACATGTTGATATGGGGTAGAAAGGTTAACTTTTATCGAAAATTAACCCAAGAAATTTGGTTTCATCAACCATTTTAATTGGGTTGCTGCACAAAGTGAGTTCTGGATCAAGATGCAATTTCCTTTTGTTACAAAATGCATCCCGACCGTTTTTGAAGTGGAAAATTTAAACCCATTTTCCGAGGCCCATTTTCAATTCTTCCAAGACATAACTGTAATTGTCTTTCTATGTTATTCATATTTTTGCCTCTATAACATATTAAAAGTCATCAACATACAATGAACCTTCAATATTACTTTTAAAACTTCAACAAGGCTGTTGATTTTAAGACTAAATAATGTAACAGATAAAATACTGCCCTGAGGACACCCATCTCTTGACCATACAGATCAGACATGGTTGAATTTACTCTAAAATTAAATTGTCTGTTAGATAGAAAATTCGAAATAAAATGTGGCATATTGCCTTTCAATCCCATATCAAAGAGATCTTTTAAAATACCATACTTCCATGCAGTATCATGGGCTTTTTCTAAATCGAAAAGACCGACACTACATGTTCATTTTTCGCAAAACCATTACGGACAAATGATTCGAATCGAACAAGATGGTCAAGAGTACTGCGACCTTGGTGGAATCCACACTGGATATTGGCTAAAGCCCATTGGATTCCAGGAACCAAACAAGGCGATCATTGACCATCCGTTCTAGTGTTTTACAGACACAACTGGTAAGAGCAATTGGCCGATAATTAATAGGATCCGTGTGATCTTTACTTGGTTTTGGAATAGGCACGACGGTTGCAAGTTTCAGATTGATGGTAAATCACCAGATTCCCAGATGTTATTCATGAGCTGCAAAGAGCTTCCAGCGAGGAATCTGGCAAGTGTTTTAACAGTTGATAGTGAATATTATCAGGCCCACAAGCTGTATCATGGGCTTTTGATAGAGATGTTTTAAATTCTTCAAGAGAAAAGAGTTTATTATAATTTTCACCATTTTTGATTTAAAGTTCAACTTTATTTTTCTTTTTGTTTTTAACTTTTTAAAATCTTCCTGTAGTTGTTAGAAGAAGAAGATTTCGCAAAAGTTTCACCAAGCTTGTTGGCAATATCCTTTTCAGATGTTAATAAAGAATTGCCGTCTTTCAAATGTTTAACAGTGGCTTTAGAATTTTTACCTTTTATTTTTTACCATATTCCAAACCTTTGTCATCGGAGTGCGAGATGTTATCCCCGAGACAAATTTTTCCAGGATTTTGTCGGGCTTGCCTGCAAGTTCGCCGTGCCTTAGCGCGAAAAATACGGAAATTACCCAAGTTTTCCGCTGTAGGATGTTGATTAAACCGTCTTTCAGATTTTTTACGGTCACCTATGGCTTGATCACAGGCGTCATCAAACCATGGTTTGCTGGGATGTTTCGGATTTGCCGAGGTCTTAGGTATTGTTTTGTCAGCAATTGATGTTAAAACTGTATTAAAAGTTAAAATTGGATCTTCAACAGCTTCAAACATCTTCGACTGTAATTCCTCTCTGCAAAGAGTTTCAAACAAAGGCCAATCAGCCTTGTCAAGTTTCCAACGAGGGACTCTCTGTTGAGCTGAAGTAAAAAGATGTTCAAGAATTAGTGGAAAGTGGTCACTTCCACAAAGATCATCATGTACACGCCACGAAAAATCTAGTAGAAGAGAAGGATCGCACATAGTTAAATCAATAGAAGAATAAGCACCGTTTCCGGGATGAAGATAAGTATCTGATCCATCATTAAAATACACAAGCCTTCTTGAGACACAAAGTCTTCTATAATTTTGCCTTTATCATTTAAAGATTTGCTACCCACATTGGATTATGGGCATTGAAATCTCCCATCAGAATATAAGGTGAGGGTAACTGGTCAGTTAAATTTTTAAGTTTTGCTTTATCAATTACAGAATGAGGAGGAATATAAATTGAACATAACGTAATTGTTTTATCCAAGGATAAACGAACAGCAACTGCTTGTAGATCTGTGGTGAGTTGGACCGTACTATGAATGACGTTGTCCTTCACAAGAATTGTTGATCCTCCAGCAGCACGCTCGTCTTCCTTAGAAAAAGTACTATACATGGTATATCCTTTTAAAGATATATTATTACTTTCTTTTAAGTGGGTTTCCTGAAGACAAAATATAACCGGTAATAAAGACTGAACTAAAAGTGTTAACTCAAGAAGATTTGTTTTAAGACCTCGGCAATTCCATTGAATTATATTGGTCATGAATGAGGAGAAGGGCGAATGTGATCAAGTTTGCCAGCATTTTTCCTTCTATCATCCTGTGACTGTGACCTTTCAGTTGGAACAGTGCTTTCATAGTCCATTTGGGAGTCGTCTAACACATCAAACTTATTTTGTAAGTTAAGTCCTTTCTGTTGTGGACTCAGCTGTACTGATGGTGTTTTACCACCTCGACCACGAAAACAGGATCTCCTCTCAGATGTCTGTGAGGATGATCTAAGTGGAGGTGTAGCGTCTATCTTCACGTTCATATCACGGAGAGGAGACGGTGGTCTATGTGGCTTATTCGTTGTTAATTTTTGATGACTTATTTGAAGACGAGTGACTAGGTTGTGTTTTAGAAGACGAGTGATTAGGTGACGTTTTGGTAGACGAGTGAGTCGTTGGAGTTGTTGAGGACGAGGAACATCAACGTCATTGAGATCGCCCCAGATAGCTACATTCCAACTGCACGATTCTTTATTAGATTTAACATTTTCCTTTGCTTTTGTGATGACTTTGAACTCTGTAAAGAAGATTGGGTTGACTGTGATACTGTTTTAAAAGTGTTCGATTTTCTTGGGATTATTATTTTGTCTGAAGGTTCAGCTACAACCGGTAACATCGTAAAGTTTTCAGCATCTATTGGCCAGTTCATTCGAGTCTGTGTTGATTCATGACTGTATGAGCGGCCAACTTTGCTAGCGTACGATGGTTTGTTTGAAACAAGGAGATCACTCGAAACAGAAGCTATCTGTTTAGCTTCTGTGTAACTGATGTTTCTTTCTGTTTTAATTTTAATTATATTTTTTCTTTTATGTACATTGGACAGTCCGAGAAGATGACAAATGGGATCCGTCACAATTTGAGCATTTTAAAGAATCAGGTTGACAAGTAGTTCCTCGTGTCCTTCTCCAGAACACTTGAAGCATTTCTGCTTACCATGACATTGTTTGGTACCATGACCAAACTTTTGACATTTAAAACATCTAATTGGGTTAGGGATGTAAATGTCAACCTTGATGCCAAAGCATCCCAATCTCAAAGACGAAGGAGGAGTTGGAGTTTTGAAAGTTAAAAGATAAGTATTTATTTTAATTATTTGGTCATTCTTTTTAATTTGAAATCTTACTACATTAGTTACACCTTGATTTGAAAGTTCTTCACAAATTTCTTCAGAAGTCAGATCAGACAGATATTGACTTCTGTCTCGAATGATTCCCTTGCTACTGTTTAAGCTAGCATGTGC
The DNA here is from genome assembly GCA_017311375.1 of Mytilus coruscus. Taxonomy (NCBI): domain Eukaryota; kingdom Metazoa; phylum Mollusca; class Bivalvia; order Mytilida; family Mytilidae; genus Mytilus; species Mytilus coruscus. Next base: position 48,431 of record JAASAO010001362.1, on the reverse strand, counting down.
TGAAGCCGAAACAGCAAAGCCATTAATTGTTTTCATTTTCAGCAAATTTGCTGATTGACTTTTGTTGTTACATTCAACCAACAAATTTCCTGATCTCATTTTAGAAACATTTTAACAGTTCCAGCAATGCCCTGGATACTTTTTGAATTACAAAAGGAGAAATTTTAACTATAGGTTTGTCAATAGTACCTGTTAAGACTATAAATCAGGGCCAACTGTCATCTTCCTGACAGGGCTCAGTTTCATCACATTTTCTTTTTATTTAATAAAGCTGATTTAGGGTTTTGATTTTGAAGTGCCATAATAAGAGGAGGAAAGTTCACCATTCTTGTCATCCACCCACCTCGGAGTGCCTACAAGGGCGATGCTGTGTTTCCGCGGGTATCCGGGATCAAGAGGTGCTGATGTAAAATTAGCACTCAAGATCCACTGCGAAAGCACCAAATGCTCCAAGAATGCTATACTCAAGCAGAGCGTATCCATAAAACAAATAGAAAGCGTACTACTTGATTGACCCATGAGCCACCGCCTTCTTCAGTAATCCTCGTTTAAAAAAGCTAATATTTAGTATTGAATACAACATGGTTTTAAGGAAAGCTAAATTTAAGGATAGACTAAAGGGCTCGACATGACCAGCCGATTGATCAGACCGGGCCAATCTGACCTCCCGTTTAGATGATATCGGGCCAAAGCAGAGTATTAAGTCTGAAGCTTCTCCCATCCGCAAGGAGTCTGGCAGCAGTCTCTCATCCACCAGGATCTCGTCAACCACCGACACGGGTAGCAACCCACGGCCAACGGGTTGGAGAGCCTATTTTATTCAAAACATCGGGCAACTCGTACGATGTTCGGATCACTTTAGTCTGGTCTCTACCCTTCGACCTGTCCAGCATGGGTAACCCTACAAGGAGACAAAGCTCCAGCTGGCATAGCTCTTGGGGTCTATGAGACACGCAAGCCCCCGACCACGGCAAGGTTAGCGATCCACCGAGGGGTAAATAATTAGAACTGCTCATTTTAAATTTAATATCTGCAACAAATAATAACTTCGTAGTAATCTATTTTTGTGGGTGTTGCTTGTTAATTAAATCAGCCTCCATTTTCACTCACTAAATTTGTAATTGTATCATCTACTTTCAGAAATGTAAATAAATTGTCAATTAAAAATTTCACGAAAGGTAGGCAACAACAGCACTCATACAGATTGCGCCGATTTTACAAGGATTACTGCGGTTTCGGGAAAACCATATTGATTTAACAAATTTTCATATGATACAATTTTTCATAAATATACGAATAAATTTACTTCAAACAAGACTTCTGGCCTTAAATGAGATCAATGACATAATTCATTTAGCTTCATTTTTAAACTTTAGTGCAGCTGACTTGATGTATATATTATTCAAATGTAATATAAGTTATGAAAATGCCATTACATATACAAGTACAATTTACAATTATAGTCTGCAGGATACCTGGAGCTAGCAAACAATATTTTACTTGAAATTATTCATAGAATTAGTGTAAAATTTTATGGCAAAATTGTAAACTAATATTTTCCATGAACAGAGACGTGCATAAACAACAAATGTATAAATATCATAATAAGATCACACGCTTCATAACCTGTAGGTATGAAGAGATGCTCATGTCGTTGACTATTGATATACACCATATTTTCAGTAGACATGTGTAAGTTTTAACCGAAAGTTTGTCCTAACAAGTCCTTGTTTTTGGGACGAGGAATTGATGGATGGTTGTATAAAGACAGTTACGGAGCATGGTAAGTCATTAGAGTCGAGACCGGGAGCGGAGGTATTTTGGAAATTAAACAAAAAGTTACATGGAGGTAGTGGGTCACCACGTTAGAGTTTCAACGATTTTCTCAGCATATATGGGACTTTAATAACGGCCCTATTTTTTTTTAAAAAATCTTACTTGTTGTGCATCTTAAACTATTCCTTTACGAAGTAGTACATGCTTATGGTTTGGGGTATAAAAGTGTTAAGTTAAAGCGTTTAGCTATGAAGGGTCTGACCCCGTTTTCCGTTTAAAAATCTTAAACCATACATGTATGTGTAGCAGATCTCAAGTCCTGAACGAGATTTTGTATCTAGAAGTGTGAGGGCGATTTATCTGAAAACCGCGTCCACATTTTCGAAAGAATAAGTTGCAGCTAATCATACGCTTTTACACACAGACATTAGTAGTGGATCACATTTACTTTGTTTTAAAAGACATTAAATAACTTATTAGTATACAAATAATTGCCAAAAATGTGCATGGAAGGTATGGAGACGAGGAGGATAACATAATTTATTTAATGGTGACAGATATCATCACCAAGATGTATGTATTTATTTTTTATATTTGCCATTCTCCGTAGCGATTAGGTTTATTCCTATTCTTTGAAGTCGTTCAGAAATAGGGATAGGGATATTTTGTGGTGCCAGTTCATTAATTTGTTGCATCTGCTGAGCATTCTGTTGGTCACCAGTCATTAAATCTATCAAATACCGACGAAACCTTAACAGAACACCGACTACAGCTAAAAAAGCACCTGCCAACACTTTAATTACATCTAAAAAAAAAATGCAACATCTATCCGTAATTTAGTGAGGAAGATTAAGTTTGATTAAGGCCAAACATAAACATATCTTTGTTTGCTCGGTGGGTTGGCAGGTAGGCTAAACCATACAAGTATTGTTTACGCATATGATTTCGTAAATGAACTTTTAAGTCTATTCATTGTCAAAAATATTAACTTTATTTTATTCATATTATATAGATTTAGCTGTTTTTATGAGAAACTTTTTTCGTGAAATTTTTTTTTTTTTCAGAAAACTTTCATAAACATTTACATGAATTGTGGTGAGTACCTTTGTTCGGTGATGTTTAAAACCATTTTTATCTATTGGATCCTTTTAATGTAATTACAAAAGATATTCAAGCATTCTATTTTAAAATGACTTAAGATGCAACCTCGCCTTCAAGCCAGTCCAAAACAACGACATGTAGTTCCCAGACAATCTTTCTAAATACAAAAAAATCGTACGTGAACTTGGGAAACGAGACATGGAAAATGCTGCTTTTATTGCAGCCCGCTAACAAAGAGCTTATTATCATAAAATATTCTTGATGTGATCTGTACAGTAGCAATTCCATAACTATTTAAAATTCTTGTTATCTTTTATGTAAGTTAAATATAACACTTAACGATCTTTTTTTTTTTTTGTAGAATTGTTTTATAGAATTGAATTTTCTTTCGATGCAGGACAATCAAAACCATTGTAAGAACTTCAACTGAGTCGAATCCTCTGTTAATTTTTATTAACGACATAATTTCAGTATAATAGGATCCGAATTCAAAAATTATGATAACTTCTCCTTCCATTTATTTCGAATTCATTGTATTCGAGATTAAATGCATCCAAAAGAAAATTCTCATATGGTGTGGCTACTATTAAGAAAATGAAGAATGCTGCGCAGAGGAACAAAATATCCAATTTACGAATGGAATAACCTTAAGAAAGTGTATAAAGATATCTTATTATTTGAGGAGAATTGTTATCATACCAATATGATTTTAATTAAAACAGAAGACGTGAGGAAATACTGTATAATGATTATGATATCTTTCACGAATTGATAGAGATAAATAATATGTCTCTTTTCAATTATGATTTAATTAACTGGTGTTTATTTATCAGCATAATTAAAACTAGACGTATTTCATAACCCTGTTGTCAATGTTTTTTTATAAGTTTTAGGTAGTATTCGTGATGGTTTAACAAATTCTCAATATGAAAATAAGATTAGATACATTAAGTCACGCCTTCTGTCATTTACTGAAAGTTATGAGTGGGGTATCTATAGAACTCCACCTTTATTTCTTCCTATTAATGGTTTTGAAACTAAAAGAGATGCTCATTTCCAAAATGCCGTTGACTATAAAAAGAGACCATATCTTTAGGAGACATGTAGAAGTTTGGGCCGACGTTTTTCCGACGAAGTCCACATTTCAGGACGGAGCAATGATAGAAACTTGTATGCAGACAATTACTGATCAAGTCAAATTAGTAGAGTAGGGACCGGGGATGGAGGTAGTTTGGAATACATATTGTTTTACCAGAAAACTTGTTAGTAACATTACCTTTTTCAGACAATATACGCAAAGGTGCAAAGTCGAATAAAACTCTTTTAAAATGGTGCCAGCTACAACTAACCTAAAGAGACAAAACCTTTAAATATGTTTTCTGTTGATCTGAATGCGAGATGTAATAAGGAACTTAACCTAGCCTACAAATTTGATGATGAAGAATTTAATAAAGTTAAGAATAAAATTTCTCACAGCTTACTTTCTTATCAATATATGGAAACCCTTTTGGAAAACATGTATGCATAGAATTAGCAGTTTTGTTATGAGCAGGTAAGTGTTACATTGTATATTACTAAATTAATATTATTATTTTAAAAAATGAATTCCTTTTCAAGATAAACATTCTTAAGGTATTTATAATAATCTTTTGTTATCTATATCCGTATTTAAAGGAGTCTATATTGCCTGAATGCATTGTAATTGGTCTGTGTGTAATCGTGGCGTTTGAAGAAAATTGGTATCAGGGAAAAGTAGTCGTGGCGTTTGAATAACTTGGCACCTCAGATTTTTAAAACACATAAACCAGGATAAAGATAGCATTTCAATCGATTTCATGCATGCGTGTGGCTAAAACAATTTCAAATGGCCTGCTAGAGAACAGCAACTTTGATTTAGGAAATGGTTGACAACAGCTAGTTTTGCTTTTTCGCACGCTTGTCAGATTGCGTCAGAATTATATTCGACATAACCATTTCGAAAACAATGAGGATCAGTATAGTAAACGTAAGTAAATGTATTATAAGTTAATTTTTCAGGATCCCAGAAGAAGGAACTATGTTTATCATAAGCGAGACTTGATGCCAAAATGTGTCATTGGATAAGTAAGATCATGTTTCCCCAATTTACCAAATTTACCATACATGGGCCACATGTGGGTATAATCATGTAAATATACATATTAAATGTGTGAATAATTATGTAAATATACATATTAAATAAATGTGTGAATAATATAATTAGCAAATTCACACATCTTCAAACATATTTTTAATGTGTAGAACATATAATGATACTGTGCTAGGTTATCCCCAGAAGACCAAAATTGTATTTACAGCATTGCATGGAATGGCATCCACCAAACTGCACACTTATACCTAGAGAAAACATCATCGAAGAAGCTTCTTGTGTTCACATGGTAAGAAGCATGTATTCAGAAGGTACATACACAGTTTGGTTTTCAAAGGGTTTCCCCTCCATGTATAAAGTAAAATCACAAAAATACTGAACTCCGAGGAAAATTCATGTATTTTTATCTCCAGTATTCAGATGTTAAAAAATCCATGTATTTTTATCTCCAGTAGTTAGATGATATATTTATAGTCACAAAACAAAAGATTCTGAAAGAATGGTTTCCTGAAGATGAAATTAATTAAGGCAAGACTTTATAATTTTATCCAGCTATTATTACTTAAATTTTCAGGTTTTTTTTTCAAATAAATTATTTATTGTAATGTAAAGATATCTGCAAATACATATACAATGTACATACATATTGTATGTAATATTAAATATCTTTTAAAAACTAGAATACATGTATAATTTCAACTAGAATAAATGGAAACCTTTATTAACTTATTAATACTGTTCCGAAAAGAAAGATTTTTACATCTTAATGAAATATTTTCACTTTTAATAAATTAAGAACTTCACTAAAGTAATTTTAAATTCATTTAATACCTCTAACAAATCATTTTAGAATACTTTTTGGTTTTGATTTGTAGAAATATGCCAAAATTGAAAGACTTGTATACCTTTTAAGAAGAAGGAATTGCAGATATTCTACTCTGCATTGACCAGTTCTACAACTGCATAAAAGAAAGAGTAATTGTAGAGGATAAATATAAAATAAATCTACCAAAAACTTGTAGGGAGCTTACAGGACAAAAATAAGGCATTAAAACCCAAAGTCATGGTAACGCTATTATCATTTCTTCATCATTCAGTTACAATTTCAATCACTTTGATGAATACCGAATTTGTCACGAAATTGGACAGCAGATATCAAATACAGCCTTTCAACGGAGCAAAATAAAACACTGTTTTCTTTGTATAAAGCCCTATCTGAGTTTGACACGAAGCAAATAACTTTTAACTGAAGGAGAGGTTGCAATAGATGATACCAATTCCTGTATACCATCTATTGAAAATACTTACAGAACCGATTTTCAGATTTTCAATGGAAAAAATATGTTGTTTTTTTTTTCGAATACTAATACAGTAAATATACTGCATCTAATTCTTTGCAACTGCTTGCATAACATGCTGCTAACAAAGAGCTCATGATCATAAAATATTTGTGATATGATCTGTACAGTAACAATTCAATTACTATTTAATATTTTGTAGGATTAAGTCTATTGTATATATTACACTAAACCAACTGTATTGTGTTTTTCTTGGGAACCATCGTTGCTTCTTCATCTATAATTCCTTGTAAAGTTCTGAAATATTCAATGCATTTCAAAGTCTTCCTGTCATGCATTAAAACTGTAGTAAAATGACCAGTTTTGTCTGTCCGCTGAATACAATTGAGTAAATATTTGCCAAAAGGTCGCTTAAAGATGTAATTATATGAATCTTACATTTAAACATTTGTATACCTTCAAATGTGTCGGGTGTGATAAACTAAATAAATATGTCGATAGAGTCGTATCCTGCTTGAAGAGAATGTGAGCATAGAACAGCGTTAATATACATATCACTTATTCCTCTATATTTCATTAAACGGAATAAAATTCATTTAAATAAAATTAACTACAATGTTCTATATTTTATGTTGATTTGTATGATTTGTGTATTGTGAGATTTTAAACTACAAAAAAAACAAACAGAGAAAACAAATCCTCATTGTTCGTATTGTTAGCAAAATTGAGTTGTCTTATTTATTTCATTACAAAGGTCATTAAGCAACCTTGAACTGTGAAGAGCACTCACAGAAGATCCAAAAATAGTACAATTATGATAAAAAAGTTTGAATAATATGCAGTGAATTTCCTGGAAAGAAACATTCAAAGTATTGGCTGACGCCAAAATTATTTTGCTGAATGCATTGCAGAAACGGGATACAACGTTCCTTTACACTTTGTTGTCGTCAAAACCATATGTGCTTGGGTGACAGGACAATTTTATATCATATAGAGATTTCATTATTTGAATCGTAAAAGATATGAGATTTCAATTAAATTGCACTTGGAAATCACGATCCCAGCATTATATTTGAATTATTGTACTGAAGAAATGTTTTTGTTGTTTTGTTAGATACACCTTACATTTCTCTAGATCTGTCAGCTATAATTCTACATTTGCACTTCTTTCTTCCTTTTTTTGCATCCTAATGAAATACATATTCATAACCATGGAATATCACTTCTGTTAGGAATTTAAAGATTATTGTTCAAACCATGTTATGTATTGCTTGAATTTAAAACCATTAATACTTGAAAAGTTAAAATCACTTGTGCAAAAGTACTCATTTTAATATTATATGAATATATAAATATAGTATCTGATATTCAAACATTATTGTTTTCTTTCAAGTTTTTGCAAATATTGTCATTACAAAAACAAACATGATTGTTTTATACTATAATTGTTGAAATATGCCAGAGAAGTTCGACCTTCAAAAGGATTGAGGAAACAAACTACTAAAAAATCTTCAATATTATCTTTATTACAATCAAAATTTATTTAATACATGTGCATCTGTTTGCATGGAAAACAAGATTCTTATCATAACCATAGACATACATATATGTTCATTAGCCCAACAATCAAATAATCTTGAACTCCATACAATTTAATTGTTGCTAACATTATTCTCCATTTGGATGTTGCTTATCACAAAAGTCGTTTAAATATGTGGTTATATAAATAACCCCAAAATTATCACATTTATGTACGATCAAATGTTTTGGGTGTGATTTACTAAATAAAGAAACTGGAATAGTATACTGTTGAAAGAGAATGCGGGCATAGAATATAACGTTAGTATACGGATCACGAGTTCTCTACATTTCATTAAATGGAATTGTCACAACAATTCGAAATGTAATAACAATGTTGAATAAAATAAAATTGAATTAAATTGTTACCTGAACACTGCATTCAGAGAGTCATTGGAAGCTCAAACAAAGAGATACAACTAGCATAGCGAATGTCCATATAAGGAGATTCGATGACGAACATAACTGAATCAATGATTCCTTTCTTATTAACGTCGTTTTCAAGTAATTCTCATTTGGACTAAGACTTATTAACTATTGCTTTCAATTTAATTTGTTCGTGTACTTTTCTTGAATCAAAACATTCATTAATTTCTGTTGATTTCATCACAGCCCGCTAACAAAGAGCTCATGATCATAAAATAATGTTGATGTGATCTGTAGAGAAGCAATTCCATCATTATTTAATATTTTTGTTATTTTATGTATATAGAAAAGACCATTTAACTTCACAATAACCCATAATCAAGTGCAGAAACAAACTTATAACAATTATACAGTTTCATGGTCTTCTATCTAGTGGCACATATTTCAAAATTATTTCATTCAGGATGACATATTTTTTCAAATATGATATCAAAGCAAAATATCTCATATATTTTTTTTATCATATGCTTAACAATTATCTCTAATATAAGACTACATTATATATTTCAATAGGTTATGTCCGATGATATTGTCCCGGACATGTATCAAATGCCGAAAGAACTGAACAGTCAGACCAATGACCAGGCAAATGTAGGACTTAAAGAATTAAAGACCAACTGTCATACAATACTGCTGAAAATTTTATGCAACATCGCTGTTTTTATCTTTGATACAAGAACATCAAGGTCACAGTTATGAATAAGCTGTAAGGGTCAATTATCACTTAAATTATATAGCTAACGTAATCTAAATTGAAAATATACTCTTGTGTCAACAAGTATATTTATACATATATTTTGATGGATGTCTCAACATTTGTGAACTCTTCTTTTAAATAGATGCAGTTTATTTACAAATACTTTTTTATTTACTGAAAGTTTTTATTTATCAACATTCCTCATTAAATTCCAAATCTTATTAACATATCTCATTTATATTTTTATTAACCAGTTTTTGATACCAAGAGACGTGTCGAATTAACATGTGACATAGCGAAGGACATTATAGTCACGTGTGTCGCTGCCAAAGCAGTGAAGGAAGAAAATCTAATATTATCAAATGACAATATAGGCGAGACTCAGAAAAATGACGCGTGGTATAGATATATCATTTCTAATCATAACACAGACAGACTTCATTACGATTCCAAGAGACTTCGAGATATATAAACTAAACACAACTCATATGTATTACACAATGAAACTTAACAACTAGACACAACTAATATGTATAAAAAATGAAATTGTATTTCATATTCATATTGAAGATAAACATATTGTTGTGTGTGTGGTGAAGACACGTTTCGTTATAACAAAATGAATGCATAATCGCGGCGTCATTATTTTATTAAATAATTCAATTTTCTGTCACCATATCAGATTACAGTATGAGCAGCTTCACCAGTGGGTTTCCCAGAATTTGACACACTTTTTCTAGTGTTTTTACATATCAACATTAAGTCTGGCAGATGAGGGAGAGTTCGCTCTAGAAGAACAAGGATTTCTCCTTATGACAATGTATCGATTTCTGAGAGATAATGCGACTTTGAAAACCAATCAAACTGGACTGTACACAAACTTAGAGAAGAATTAAACAAAACGGGAATAAAGACACACAGTTCGTTATCCAAATCTGTGTTAAAACAGTTATATGTTGAAAATTCTACTACTGGAGAAATACCTGCTCCACAGATTCCATTAAACATGATAAATACTAGCATTGCTACATCCAGTGCATTGGGTGCAGAATCTGAAGTTACTACAGAGAACACTAGTAATGTCATAATTTGACCTATTCTTATTTGTGATTGTATATATATATTTTTTCAGACAAACTGTTGAGCTGCTTTGGGGCTGTTTTGTTGACCCTAGCGATATGGTTTATTAAATGGCGTATATGTGGCGTAGACATCGCCCCACAGATAAAATTAAGGACATAAAAATCGAATGTGCAAGAGGAAATCAAGGGACATTTTGATGGTCATATCCGTATGAGTGTAAGATCTATATTCAGATATTGTTGGCACAGCACTGAACACCTCTATATTTAACAGAAAGTTATGCATCAAATTGAAAAGAAATGTTTTGAAAAATATATCAACTGAACTTGCAAATAGATATCTTCGTTAGAGTTGTAAAACCTTTACCGAAGTGAAAATATGGAAAACCATATTCATTGCGTTTGAGTAACCTTTATTTGGACTAGCGGTTGCAAATTTGGGTTTTTTCTCTCCCTTTTTATAGAATTATCAGATATACCTCTTGTGGAGAAGTCAGACTCATAGCCTCTGCCTACTGAAGAGCTTTCTTCAACAGATTTAAAAACAGTCGGAGTCCGCCATTTTGTTTGTACTCACAGAATACAAACAAGAAAAAAAAAATCGAAGTTTTTACGAAATAAAAAGACAGGAGACGGCACACAAAATGCCAAGGAGATATTCCAGAATTGCATGTAGGGGAATGCAAGTGTATATACTGGTACTAGTACAAACAACAATAACCGCATGTTAGATTCTTATCAACATACTAACATTTCTGCTGCACGGATAACATGCCGCTAACAAAGAGCTCATGATCATAAAATATTTGTGATGTGATCCGTACAGTAGCAGTTCCATAACTTTTAATGTTTTGTAGGATCATGTATATTGTTTATGTATTACACTAAACCAACTGTATTCCGTTTTCTCTTGGGAACCATTATCTCTTAAAATAATAAATCAATTCAGTGTTAAAGAATCCGAGTTTTGAAATACTGATTTCATCTTCATGTATAATTCCTTGAAAAGTTCTGAAATCTGAAATCCATTTAAAAATTATTTAGTCTTTATGTCGTGCCTTAAAACTTTACAAAATGAACAGTTTTGTCTGCCCTCAGAATAAAATATGCTGTGTAAATACGGCTATATTTGTCACAAGGTTACGACGAGTCTTTAGTCATATTTGATTTTAAAGCTAAACATCAAAGTTTGTATTTGGTTTACAAAATTTGGCCAAGGACGACTGAGGTATATATAAATATGATTATTATACCCCGCTTAAAAATGTGGTGGTATACGGTTTTACCTCTGTCTGTCCGTTCGTCCGTCCATCCATCCGTCCGTCCGTCAGTCCGTCCCATGAATATTTTTGTCGCATCTTTCTCAGGAACTACATCATAAGGATTTCTGAAATTTGCTTTCAGGGTTTATATTAGCTATACCGTGTGATGCGTTTTCAGATTCATCTCTCAAAACTTCCTGTTTCCCGAAATATTTGGACGGGAGTATCATCAGAGAGCAGTAGCTCACATTTCCAATTGTTAAGCTTGTTTTTACGAGAAAAATGGAATGAACATTCAATGATTATGACATTCACATTATATTCATTGTTATTATGTATAACTTATGTATTATAAATTATTTTATGCATCATCTTTAGTGGTATTTGTCAATTGGTCAGTCTGGAGAGTTATCGATGGGTTATTGCCGCAACCAAGTAACAGAATTTTTGTAAAATTTGGGTTTTGAGTCAAAAATGTGTTTTAAAGCCAATACTTTAATCACACCAAATTATAGAGTAATATGTATAATAGAAGTATTTCTAGTTGTTAAAACATCAATCAATTATCTATTAACAATTGAATTGTTGGATGCATCAAGCACTTATCTTTAGATAAGTTATTTGGTCATTATATTAAAATATTTTAAATTTTAAAACAATATGCCAAATTCAATTATCTGGAGATAAAATGTTGCGCAAAACCAAATTTCAAATTGTTTTCACAATTTCTTTATGCCTCAACATTGTAAGTAAAGTTAACTGTTTGTAGCTGTCATGTTCACAATCCTTTTATCTATTATTAGCATGCATCATCCACTGTACAATAGATAACCTGTTACAGCTGTTAAATATAATCAACAGATGAAATGTCAACAAACCAATAAATCCTGATTATCTTTTGAGTCATTAAGACTTGTATAAATATAATGCTTATTCGAGGTTAAAACCAAGTATCTTATTTCATGTTTTTGTTTTAATTTACTTATTACACTTCTTGTAAATAATGATTTTCTCATGGATGGAATGCACATTGCTATTGTTAAAATGATCAGCTATAATTAATTCCAAAGCAGTTATAGGTATGTATAACATTGTAAATTATATTATGAAGAACATTTATCTAAATATTTTACTTTCTTCTAATTTTTACGGCGTGATTAAAAAATCATTCTTAGCAGTGATAAATATTAATTAATTGTGTTTTGAGGAAGATATTATACTTCAGGTTTAATATGACAGTCTGTTAAAATAAATGAACAAAACATTTTCTTAACTGTTGCTTGAAAAATCTTTTATGTATTATGAAGTGTTTTAAGTGTGTTTAAGTACACACTGTTTTATTCATTTATTTATTTTAAGAACTTAATTTTTTCAGATTTTTGTTGTGTCACCCAGAAACCAGTTATAGATATAACAGCAACTTTATGTGAGCCTGACCAATCAAGTTCTATTTTCCTTTCCTACATAACATCAGAAGATCACTCAATTCCATAGATGTGTCAAGATTAGTTCACAGACAAACTAAGGGCAGCCATGAAACAAACATGTAGAGAAATACCAAAAATGATGTACAGAATGAGACTAATGATGCAAATGAAAATATAACAGACCAACAACCAATTACTCCATCAAAGTCTAGGAAGAAAGTTGGGTGGCCAAGGGGAACTCCTCCACGAAAATCTCGTACGTTTATGACACCTCCTAAAAAGGAACTCATTAGAAAGAGAAAAGCAACTCTAGATGAATTGAAAAAGAACATAAGAAAGAAGTTGCGAATGTCTGCGAAAGAATATGTGTCACAAAAAGGGAAACCTGTATTATCAAAGAATGGTTAAATCTGAAGATTGTAGCAGGTGTAAATACATATGTAGCCAGAAAATAACAGAAGAAAATAGACAGAAAATATCTGATTTATTTTGGTCCCTGGAATCTTATGAAAGGAAAAAAGATTTCATCATATCAAGAGTAGAAGAAAAGAAAAACAATCAAGAAAGCACATCGATCCAAACAAGGAGGAAAAGAAATATTCATCAATCATATTTCTTTGATATTGGAGGTACCAAAGACAATGGTTTGCGTACTTTAGGAAAACATTAGATGTTGGTAATGCTTACATTGACTATGCCATGCAAAATGAGTCAGGTGAAGTGTTTATTGGCGCTGTCAAATTAGGTAAGCATACACGCCACAATAAAACTAAACCAGAATTTATACAGAAGGTGAGGAGCCATATTGAGTCTTTTCCTGCTGTTGAAGGAATTACACTACAAAGTCTTCCAACAGAAGATATCAAGGAGCAGAGTTGAACGTACCCAGGATGTATCAGCTTTATCTTGATTACTACAAAGAGTCAACACCGCAGAACCAATTAGTTAGTTAAACAATATACAGAATACCCTTCAACGAAGAATATAATTTTTCATTTCCTAAAAGGACCAATGTAATTTTGTGTTACTTGTAACAGGGTATTTCTGACGCATCTATTTCAGAAGACGAGAAGAAGAGGTATTATGAGCACCAGCAGATGAAAATGAGAGCAAGAGAGACAAAGATAAATCTAAAGCAACTAAGGATACCTTTGTAGAAACTTTTGACTTACAGCCTGTGTTACAAACATCTTGTTCCTTAGTCAGCCAAATTTACTACATGAAGAAACTGAATTGTTATAATTTGTCAATTTATAACTTAGGTACCAAAAATGCAACTTGCTACTTAAGGTCAAAGGTAGAGGGGAAACGTTGAGCCTGCGACATTACAACCTGTTTGTATCTGCAACTGTTGTCTCTCACAGCCAATATCAAGAATGTAATCCTCTAGTCAGATGCATGTTCAGGGCAAAATAGAAATCAGTTTACTGCAACTGGCTTAATGCATGCTGTCGTCAATCTTCCAAATATAGAGATAATTGACCACAAGCTCCTAGAAAGTGGACACACCCAGATGGATGTGACAGCATGCGTTCAGCAATCGAGTTGGCCAAGAAAAAACTAAGATTTACATCTGAAGCCAGTGGGAAACAGTTGTCAGGATGGCGAGGAGGACTAATCCGTACTCGGTTGTACTTATACAACATGAGAATGTCTACGATTTCAAAATCTCCATTAGACAACACTTACTTACAGCAAGGTTGATGCAAGGTCCATTGGCTGAAAATCAAATGGCTACGATTTTCCAAACAGGAACTTAAACATATATTATTTAAGCATACATTTGATGAAGAATTCAGAAGAATTGGGGTCATCGAGCTGGAAAAATGAAGTTCCTGTTCCAAATATAAGGAACACATGTACAAGAAAATACATAGAAAGCAACCAATTACATTGGCAAAGAAGAAGGATCTTCTTAACCTTTGCAAAACCAAGGTTATTCCTGTTGAATATCACAGATTTTACAAGGATCTTCCTGCCAATGGAGAGGTTCCTGATAATCTACCGGACCCTGATGTAGAGGAAGAAGAACAAGACTCGGACAAGTGATAGATTGCTTATAAACTACAAACTTAAACATGTTAAAATTCAGAAAAAATACTCAATACTTTTTCTTACAAAATTTCTTACGTATTTACATATTGTATAACGATATTTATCAATATATCAATAATGATGTTTGTTTTGATTCATAAATTGCTTATCTTATATTGGATATTGCATTGTGGTCTTTATTATCAACATAAAATAATGATAAATTTGAATTGCCAAAATCAGTTATTTCTTTATAACAGGTTATGGCATATTTTGTAAATAATATACAAATTATTTTGTAATGCCAAAACACATAATGCCTGATATTGTATTCTGTCATAAAAGTTATAGTTTGATAAAATTAATGTTGATATGCCAAAACAATTATCTTCTGTTAAATGATTATGGCACTATTACAAGCATGGTTTCTATATTTCATGTAATAGCCACAAAGTTGTATTGTTAGTTACCGTGTTATGACACAATCATACCAGATTCTTAAACATGAATATTTGATTGCATCAATACTGTACCACCAGTTACTAGGTTTTGGCAATTTTGTTTTCAATTTAATAATATGTTTTATTATGTCTCAATCAATTTGATGCAATAAATCAATTGTCTTACTTATTTTGTCCTTATGTATTTGATATGTTGTTAGTAAACATTGAAACTGAAATACAAAATCATGCATTTGCATGTAATTGCTTTTAAAGTACCTATAAAATTAAAACATGCCTTCTGAAAAATGCTATATTTTCAGTTACTTGGTTGTGGCATTAACCCATCGTTATTGATAATTTTTGAAATTCTCATTTTATTGTATGTGTTGACATCAAGTAAAAAAAACACACACATGAAGAAAAAACTATGACCAAATAAACAAATAGTCTTTTGACAATTCTTCGTCTTGTGACGCCTTGTTGATAACAATCCAATCATAAAATACCTTCAAAATATTTTTTAAAAACTATTTTATTTATAGAAATATATATGTAGGACTCGGAGGTGCGATGGGGACGCTGAAGTGCGATGGTCACGCTGAAGTGCGATGGTCTACGCCGAAGTGCGATGGTCCGTTCGCTGATGTGCGATGGTCTATTTGATGCTTGACGGCTATTTTAAAATATACAGATGTGCAGTTATTATGATTGATTGATTGATTGATTGTTGGTTGCTTAACGTCCAGTGGCAAATATTTCATGCATATTCAGGACGAGAACAAATTAACCATAAATACAATAGGTAGGTTCTGTAATAGGGGCGTCCGGGATTAAGGTCAGAGAAATTTAGTCTGCCACAGGAAGTGAGGGTATATTGGATAGGGACAGAAATTTAGCCTTGCAACAGGTCACCTACGGACCCTCCAAGAGTTGTTGCAGGGTTCTTAACGTGTAAAGAGCGTGGCACTCTCTTTACACGAGGCATCGGATTTAACGTCCCCATTCTGACCGGACGTGGCTGCAAATTTGTACATCCCGCACAGCCAAACGGACGCCCCACTTTAGCAAGGGTTTTACTGACGGTCGGAGGAAGACCAACGGTGACCATACTTCTATTCCCCAGTCACCCTTGGGGCTGCAGTTATTATGAGAAGTACATATAGATTTCTTCAATAGTTAGTAATGTACATTCATTATTGTATATGTCAGTCCTTAATTACAGATGCATACTAAATGAGAGATCGTCCTCTTTGATTTTCTACATGTGGACATAATTCTGTATTAACATTTTATCTTTACTTTGTTCCTCTCATGAGTTCCTCGTTTACCGTAATATAGTAATACGGAGAGTCTGTCTGCGGACCCGTATGTATTTACAGAATGTCACGCTCCATCGTACGTAAAGAGGAACCTTTGAAGATTTCGGGAAAAAAAAAAACGATACAGAATGTTAACTTTCCCTATCCACCAATCCTCCCCGTGTCTCGTAGTATTCAAAGTTTATAAGCCCTTATCAACTTACAAACATGGAAAATTGTTCTTAACATACACATTGACTTCTACATCGACATGAAAAGAATTGAAAATGAAGTTTCTGTAGACCATCGCACTTCAGCGTTATCACCATCGCACTTCGGCGTAGCTATAAACAAGATAGCGTCACAATGCCACCATCGCACTTCATCGTGATCAAAACTCACTTCAGCGTCAAACCATCGCACCTCAGTGTGACGATCGCGGTTCGAGTACCATCGCGGTTCAGAGTCCTACAAATATATATACATGTAGCAAAAAAATGCAGGAGACAAATTCTTTTGGCCATGTTCTGTATATCTTTATTTTATTCCTTATAAATATTTTTTTATTGGGACCGGATCGACTTTGGAGCGGATCGACATGCATAAACATATAATTCTTTGGAAGAAGTTGTTCTATTTTCTATTTATAACTTTGTGCCATTTTAAGTAAAAATACACATTTTAGCAATACTAATTGGTCTGGCTGTCACGTAAGACAAAGGGAGAATTGATTCTGATACCTGCAGCTCGGTCATACAGCTATCAAACATTCAAAATATTGTGGCTCTTTTCATTGTGGTGATTTTCAATAACTTTCGTTCAGTTTCTGTTTCCATGGTATTAATGTTTATTCCTTTGCCCATTAAATCATATATTTCATCAAAGGCAATAATGATCGTTATTTTTGTTCCATTCGGGTATTCTGGTTTTGTCGATGTATCTAAATTCCGATTTGACAAATTCAAGTTTTAAGCGCCGAAAACGAAGTCAAAATTTTGTAAAGAAAGACATTCAGAACAACCATGGTTTCATGGCCGAAACATCTCGAAAGCCATAAAATATTCCCTCTATAGAGCTGATATTTAATGTTTATTTTCAAACAAGTCGAGAACTTTATGCGTGTAGCTATAATATGCTCGAGTTGACACATGCCTTCACATATTGGCTTTTTGCCTTAATGAGTGTTCTGAAATTAAGGTATGTTTGCCCAAAATAAAAAAACTCCTCCTCATGTGTCCCTGGGTTTGTTTGCACCTAACTCTGGAAACATAGCTCATTATGTCCTTATGATATTTTTTCATATCAGTGAATTCATATCAGACTGCATCAAAATCTTTCCCGATTCTAGCCCAAAATAAATATTCCAACATTTTTCCTATGTTGCTGAACAAAGTTTTGTCAAAACTTACTTGTAAATATAAAATTTCGAATAGTTTTGGCTTCAGACTAGTAACTAACTGTCTAGACTGGAATATTAATACAGCATGATAAACAAAGTTACAGTTCATTCATATGAAACTTGAAAGACCCATCAAGACATCTACTTTTCGTCTTGACATTATTTATAAACATTTCAGAGTGAAAATAGACTTGTTTATTCATGATATTGTTTAAACAATAAAACAAAATTGTTGAATAAAGAGTTAACTGTCCGAAATTGTGTCCAAGATTGAATAGGAATAGCCACAAATACTTTTGCTTTGTTGAAATAAATTTATTTAATAAATGTGTTATAATATAATTATCTTTTAGTTGAATGGACTGTTGTAAAGTTTTGTGGATGACATTATGATAGTTGTAAAACTCAACGATGTAATGTAAAAAGAAGACCAGGAGATAAATGGAGAGGAAGCAGATCTCCAAGAAGGTGACATATGTTCAGCGCCATATGAAGATGGCGAAATCTATGATGTAAAGATCATTTTAGAACAGGTGAAATTTTATCCTTCTGTTTCAATTTTGAATATTTATAATTTACTTCAAATTAGACAATATTTACCAATTATATTATAAAAGCAATATTACAGCTTGGGTTATAGCACGTATAATGAGAAAAAACCTAGTAATCTTGGTGTAATTATAGGTGTAAAGAATTTTACACCGGTAAAATGACAATAACTTTATAAGATAACATACAAAAAGAAAGTCAAACGCATTTCTAATCTTCAAATATATACAATTCTTTCTTTAACTCCAAATTAAATAATCAGTAAGACGTTACGCTCGATGTTGGTGTCACTTTTGGTAACGTCGTATGTTAACGTCAAAATCATGTTATATTGACGTTTTGTAATATTGACGTCCAGTATATTCGTTAAACACTTGGTTTTCTGTTAATAAAAGGAGGTATGGGTGTATGCCAGGTGGCCTCTAGACAAATGGAAATATCAGGAATACGTATGGTGTTCTGTGAAAGAACGGAAATGTGGGATATACGCTACATTCAAGTCCACGCGTATGCATACATGCACAATTTGTTTTAAAATAATGTTTACCGGTTGAAAAATAATTTTTAGGTCAACCTTTAACAAACCAACTTTGCGTATTTTCAATGATTGTAAGATTTAATGTCTGTCAAAATTCTACGATGACAATATTTGATTGCCAAGTTTGATTTTTTCTCGCTGCTTTGGTGGCCTTCGGCTGTTGTCTGCTCTTTAATTTGGTCGGGTTGTTGTCTCTTTGACACATTCCCATTTCCATTCTCAATTTTATATTTTATGTTTTACTTTGTTCTGTATTTGTTTTGCTGTAATTTTTTTTTTTTCTCATTTACCTGTTTTTGTCGTTGATGGTATCTTCTTTATTTGTTTTATTTGGCGCATTCTTTATTTCTCAACGAAATGATTTTCTGTTCCTTAGAATACAGTTTTAGTGATAAGTAAAGATGTACTTTAGTGTCATGTGATTTTCTCCCGAGTAAATTTTCTTAATTTTGCATTTCTCTAAAATATCACAAACAAAATACTCATTGTATAATGCAAGATTTATCTAACGCCAGAAAAAGATAAATTACGCGTCATATATTTCTAAATCACTTCTTTTAACATCAATTTGAGAAATAAAATAATAATAAAAATTCTTCAATGTAATAGATATTATTGCTTTAGACAATATTGAATCAATATTGGGAAAGTTCTATGTAGTGCTCTCATCCTGTGCCTTGACACATTATGAAGCCGTGACAAATATGAATTTCAAATGAAAATCAATGAATCAGTTCACATAAATTAACACATTCCAAAATATTATTATTCTCTTCTTCGGTTAAAACGAGCGTATTTCTTTTCAAAATACTGTCTTGGCATACATACAACACCGAAGCGCTTGGGACAATTGCTTTTTGATTTTTCAAAAGACTGTACTGTAAAACGTGATATTTTTCTTCATGAAATAATGTCCATTAATTACGGATGTTCCTTCAGGAAAGTCGACCCCACTCATCAGTTTCTTCTCCCGTTAACATATGACTCCCCGATGTAGCTTTAAGGAGGAAGAAATCATTTTCCTCATCATCACATAAAACTGCAAAAATTTGACCGGTATTTATCATATCAGCGACTGTCTCATAACTGCCATCTTCTAATGTCTCGTCCTCTGAATTGGAATCCTCTGCCTCTACTTTGACTTCCAATGAAATGCCAACTTGATCATTAAACAAACAATGTTCACCCTCAAGGCACCCGTCGCAATAGCACGACACGGTTCGAAATAGTACCGTTTGTAGATTTTTGTTTCTACGCGATGTATGGTCCGAATTCCTTTATTGGTTTAAACGATTTTCTATTTCTAGGAATTTCTTCTACATATTTAAAAATTCGTCGTTGGCAGGCATATGACCGTGGTGTTGTTAATCGTGACTGCGCGAATTGAAACAGTTCTACAGCCGAACGTATCTGAAATTGTCCGCGTATAACGGCAATATCTGCTTGATTTTTCAAAAGTCCACCAGCGGCATCCTGTGGCCCCTTTCCATGACAACTTTCAAAATAGTTCCTCATTATTTTTATATCCAAATTCGGCTGCAGATTCTGCTAGGGTACTGATGCAATGTCGACTTTTATATTGACTTTGGCAACCGTCACAAAATTCGTGCATCGTATCAACACGATAATTTATTTCGTTTAAATATTCAGATACAAGATTTTGAACATGACGAGTAAAATACTGGTCGTGTTTCTCATCTGGTGATATGACATAAAATGTTCACAGATTATAGTTGGGTCATCTGATGTGCTCGATGCGCCATCGATCTCTAAAACTGCGTGACGGTAAATTAAAGTAATGTGAATAGATACTTCCGTTCGCTGAAAGTAGCTAGATTGTATTTCAACTCTCCGTGCATCTGTAATTTTCGGAAAAATCATGCACTGTAACGCATTCATTTTCAGGCAAGTTTTCAACGAGTTTCTTCAATTGATCTGTTTGCCATTTTGCCCTAAAACTGCGACCAGGAAATGTCTCTAATACGGTTTTCAAGTGTTCCACCATTTGACCTGGTTTTGTAGATTTATCTACCAATGTAAGTTTTTTAATACCGGTTTTGATTTTATGTCGATGTATTCAAACTTCTTCCACTGTAGATTTGTACAATCATTAGAGATGCAGAGTTCTGATTCACTGAATTCTAATAAGTGTACACCGCAAGCTGAACAGTTTCTATGTAAGCACTCTTTAAGATGTAAAGTCCCTTCTGTAATCGGGCATAATGTTGCGGCGCATAATTCAGCTAATGTTCCAAACAACTCGAATTTTTTTCATCAGTAACATTATCTTTGATTAGTTGCTTCCGATGTGAACTGAAAGATTGAAATAAATATTTGTTTTCAAGGTGATACCTGCAACAGCATGTTGTTCTATCTTTGGGTCTGGCGGCTCTTATGAAGTATGGTTTGCATTTCTCAAATGTTCTTTGTGAAATTTTGATTTCAGGGCGAGTCTGTTGAAAAGATAAAATACTTCACTTTGTGTTTCTCTAAAATTTGAATTGCATGACTGCAGTATGTCTTTACCCCAATACGAACCCGTTAAACATCTGTTTTATTGCCCGTCTGTCGAGAATTTTCAGGGAACACCAAAATCATATATCATTTTCCGTACTTCTTCAGACAATTTATCCGACCTCGTTTTTCTTTTGACATACTCGTAAGAAGACTTTTCTGAGGTAAGAACCCTTGACCGTACACGAAATCCTTTAGTAATACGTCTTACAGGTACTCTGAGTTTTTGCTAAATCAACCTTAGCTCTGCAATTTCCAACTGCAGGTCCAGACACCGATGCAGCTAATACTTCTACCGATGCACGTGATTGGTCGTTGCGTTTTAATTTTCATTACTTAAGAAAGTTTTAATATCTTCAACCACTGAAGCATTAAGTTTTGTTTCTTTTATTTCTTCGGGTGAAGGAACTAGTCCAATGCGTTGCAGTGTAATTGCTGTTGGCGATTTATTTGTTGAAAGGTATGCTTTAACTGTAGCTACTCTTTTACTTGGCGTTACAGGTAAGGCTCTTTTAATTTTCTTACCGCGCGACTTCGGCTCATTTTGTTTTTAAATGGATCGATTTTATCTTCAGCCGTGGTCAAATTCAATGGTACCGGCGATTGCGGCTGTTTTGTTTTTCCTCCATATACGCTGTCTGTTTGTCTTTCGATTCCTTAAGGCCTGTTCAATTATTTCTTTGCTGATATCTGATCTTTTCTTTCAGTTCTACTTTTGTGCTTTCTTTTGTTGTTGCTACTCTTTTCTCTATATCTTCTCTTGTTATTTCTATCCTTTTCCCTTTGTCTCCTTTTTCGGATTGCAGAAGAAGACTTTGATAATGCTTTTGTTTGGTCATTTTACTCTTTTGTTTCCATTTGCGTTTTGTTCTCTTCTAGTCTCAGCTCTGAGTTTTTGAATTTTGGATATGACTGTCATGATACCTACAAGTCGGAAAATGACAATACTCATCAATCTTTATTTAAAGTTTTCTTATATCAATATCAAGACTTTCATAGCTGACTATAACATATGACTTTTTCATTGTTGAAGATCGTATGGTGACCTATAATTGCATTTTTCTTCGTCATTAGAACTCTAAGTCTTATTAGTGGATAGATGTCTCATTGGCAACCACACCACACCTCCTTATTTATATATATATATTTTGATAATATACAGATTATTTCTAGTAGTATATTTGTTCTACTATTAAGTACATGCCAGGCGTTAAAGACTTGCGTTACGTTTTTGTTTTTGTTGTTGTGTTTAAGTCGCATTGTTTAGTATGGTGACACAATTATCTACTATATCGACTTCAATATCTGACAAGTCGACCTAACATCTGACAAGTCAGTATAATTATCTAACAAGTCAACTTAAATATCAGACATGTTGTGGGGAATATTTGACATATCCAACATGTTGATTTAATGTCCAAAAGTTTCTTCGTCAATATCTACGTAAGGCAACAGAAAGTATCGATGATTTTTATTTGATACATAATATATACTTTTAAAATATTTACTCATAAAACGGAAAAATTTCAACCTATGGTTGGAAATATTAATTAATACCATTTACAAAATGTATTTGTAATTAAGTGTACCCAATTAGCTGTACGTATAAAATATCTCCGTATTTGATTGTTTACATATCGATATGTGTCCGTGTGTCCGTATTCGTACATGAATACACAACGTTCAACTTTCTTATTCAATACTTTAATTGATACGAATATCCATTATGTATGATGCTAGTTGTATTTGAGACGATAATAATGTTCTCCACTGAAGATATTAATTTTGTATATACATGTATACATTTTTGTTGTTTAGTTTCTGTTTCATTAGCTTAACAAAAATGACATGAAAGAAAAAGCATTTGAAAGAAAAGTATATATTCTGAATTTAAGTTTTAGATGTTTTTATAACAAAATAAATACGTTTCAAAACGCCATAAACGCAAAAAAGGTTACATGTAATGTGAACGTCAAAAACGTCAAATTAGCGATGCTGTGACATTTTGTAGACCACCATGTGACCAATTTATTTTGATAATTTGTACATTAATCTTTATCCTATTTATATTGAAATGTTCCTTCGGTTTGAGAATTTCCGATTATCGCTTAAATTTTCTTAACAATTATACAGTTTTCACTTGTTTCTAAAGATTTGTAACAAATTGTTTTAGTATTTTAGAGAAAAATGAAGATGCCATTTTGTGACATTTTGGTAGACACCCTTCCAACGCATCAGTAATCGAAATAAATTGACAAAAATATAAACGAATGCATACAATTGTTTCTCTTTTATTAGGAATTTATCATATTGGCTTCATTTCTCCGTTCTGAAATGCATAACCCTTTTTTATCGTTTTCTTTAAAACTATCGAAATTACTAACGTTAAACGTTAGTTAAAAGTTTTGTGACAGGAGCCCTGTGGGATTCATATGCATAATATGATTTTATGTTATGCTAAAAGAGACTGCTATATGAATAAATGCCGTTCAGATGTTCCAGATTTCCGGACATGTAGTATTTTCTGACTAGATAACATGCTTTACATATTTTTACTCTGTATTGATAATTTCAAGTAGAGCATGTTTTTTAAACGTTCTTGTGACAGTGTTTTTCGGGGCTTTGATTTTGGTTATGATGTCGAAGTTCTCATGGAATTCGTTCTTTTAAATTGGGAATCAATGTTTTAAAGCATTTTCCAAGTTTGTTTTACATAATGATATTTGATATAAAGACTTTGATGACAAATAATCTCGCTATCGATGGATTCTCACCTGTTATGCTGCAAAGGGCTTATATTTTCCTTCAGTGTCTACAAGCTGAAATGGCTTCTTCCAAGGTCTACTCGATTCGAAAATGGCGTCGATTACGTCATACAAATATGACGTCACAAAGCCCTAACGTTCCTCTTCAAAATGGTATACAATTTTATATTTCATTTACTTGTGGGTATCCGAAATTAGGAGGAACCCTCAAAACAATATTAGTATGTTACCCGTCTACACGCAAAAACATGTGATTTTTCTCGTTTGTTTTGGAAAGCTGATTAACAAAAGTGAATAAAACTAATAAGCCACCGTAAAAATAAAGTGCTCTCGAAGATTTTAACACAAAAAAACAGTTGATCATTCCGGTATTTTTCTTATTTTAAGCCGATTATTGGTCATAGGTACATGAAATCAGAAAACGTCACCAACATCGAGCGTAACGTCTAAGCATTTGTGTGTCTATATCAGTAGATATCGTTGCAGGAATTTTCATTTGCATTCCTAACCTTTGTACTACATTAAATGTTCATGTCGATTAGAAGACAAAGGATGAAGATTTATCTATTATTTACCAAACCTACTACCTAATAATATTACAAGGTTGCTATTTTCAGCTGCTGAGGCAAATTATCTGTATCTGTCTTTGAAAATAGTATAAGAATCTTGTTTGATAATAAATTCTCAACAGACCACTTAAATAAGCACCCACTATTGGTGCCCTGGTCTTATAATTGCAGAGCATAACCTAAAAAGAAAATTTCTAGAACCTCCTCAAAATGAAATGACTCAACTGTGGGAATTAAAGTCATTAAAGGATATTCTTATGCATGAATGCTGACGCCAAAATTCTGTTTGGAAGTTGTTGGTATTAAATCATCTGTATCAGGTTTGCTGGATACCAATGGAATTTTATAAGTGGCACTCTGTGATAAGCCAATTGCATAATTTGTGAAAATATAGACATCGTATACTTAAGTAGAAGCTTCAAGGGAAATTTAGTTGCGAAGTAACTGATTTTTGAAGATAGCTTTAAAGCAGAACACTATTTAATGTATCGTCTGTTAGGGTAAAATTGAACAGCATGCACGATTGCTGATTGACATTGCTGACTAATACAATTGATTTTTACCTTCCATTATCTGTTATTTTCTTTGTGTGAGGTATTTACTGATTAAGATATGCCGCAACGTGGTAAAGCTTAGGCTTTCTGTCTTCGAATAAACTGGCTGCGACGTAAATATATTTTTATTTTTATTTTTTACGAATGTATATAGCGTGAGTTCCTGTATATCACATACTAGGTGTGTGAAGCTTTCCTATACATTTCTGAAATGTGACTTCCCAGATATGTGCGTAAAATACCAACCTTCATCATAAAGGTATTATTTGTGGAGTAATCATTTGTAGGGGCTCAGCAAAATTTCAGCTTCACGGGTTTATGGATAAGTTGTGAATTACAATCAGTAGACAATACAAAAAAGGGAAGTCTAGTAATACATAAGTATTTTGTCAAACATTTATTTCTAGGGCAAGAGTGTTAACTGAACAAGGAGAAAGCTAAAATCGTGAAAATTGAACTTGACCTGTAAATTGTCATGATAAAACAATACACCAAATATCAAATCAATATCTTCAAGCATGAAGAAAAAAGTCTGGAAAACCGTTTTGCCGGACTGACTGATGGACAGACGGACGGAGTGCAAACCTAAAGTTCCTTTCGTCTTCGTCGGTAGTGGACTGAAAATGTTGTATTTGGATATACCATCGTAGTAAATTATTTCATGAGGTTATTTACTCCACGAACAATAAAAGGATGAACGTAATTAAATCAGAAGGTGTTTCATGCATACTGCAGTGATGCATATAAATATCACAGTTAAATGACATAGAATTCACGAGTTAATTTTAGCAATATACGAAACAGAAATACTTGTATTTTGTCAAAAGATCATATTATGTATTGTTAATGTGTATAACTTATGCATTGTAAATTATTTTGATCAAAAAGAAAGAAAAGAAAGTATTATTAAAAATAATTTTCCTGCCAGCAGAACTGAGTTTTTTTATTTATTCTACTAAAAGTTCGGAAGGCGCGAGTCTCACTGCCAAGCAAGTCCATAACAACGACATGTAGTCCCCAGATATCCAGACATATTTTATCTACAAGAACCGTAGGAGAACTTTGCAAACAAGTAAAGGAAATTACCATCATGTTTATCAATATAGAAATCCTAAACACAATCAGTCCCACCTTAACAAGTGATCTCATTGAGAAGTATCTCTCAACAACGACGATAAAATCCTGCACAACACATTACAAGATATTGTTTACATATATGATTTCGTGAATGAACTTTAACTCAATTCATTGTCAAAACATAAATTTAATGTTAGACATTTAAATGAAATAAGCTGCAATGTTCAATATTTAAGGTAAATAATGGAACGGGTACAGTAGACTATATTTTTCAAAGACAAATTGAACTGCGTACTAAGAAGAAATATGAAATATCAGGAAATCAGTCAGTTTCAATCAAGAGCTAGATCTTTGTTGACTATTTTAAGTTTTCCTATCAAAGGTCGGTGGGTTTCTCCGGGCTTTCCGGCTTCCTCCACCAATAAAAACTGGCCGCATTGAAATAGCCCAAAAGCGATGTTCAAACGTGGCGTTGAAAACATATAAAATAATAAAATCAAGAGCTCGAAACAAACTTATAACAATTCTAGAGTTGAGTTTAATGTTTGTTTATCATTTATAAGTTATACGTAAAATTTTCATTATGATGATTTTAAACAAGTACATCCGTCAAATATTATTTGGGCAGACCAAAAGGCAAATGATTCTAATAATGTTCGTTCATTGCACTGCAGATAATTCAATAATTGTAATATCAACAAATATCTCAATGGATCATTCTTTAAGTCAAGATGTTTCCAGATAAAGATATTAACACTTCTGAATAAGACAATGCGAGACTCAGAAAATGACGCGTGGTATAGATATATCATTTCTAATCATAACACAGACAGACTTCATTACGATTCCAAGAGACTTCGAGATATATAAACTAAACACAACTCATATGTATTACACAATGAAACTTAACAACTAGACACAACTAATATGTATAAAAATGAAATTGTATTTCATATTCATATTGAAGATAAACATATTGTTGTGTGTGTGGTGAAGACACGTTTCGTTATAACAAAATGAATGCATAATCGCGGCGTCATTATTTTATTAAATAATTCAATTTTCTGTCACCATATCAGATTACAGTATTAGCAGCTTCACCAGTGGGTTTCCCAGAATTTGACACACTTTTTCTAGTGTTTTACATATCAACATTAAGTCTGGCAGATGAGGGAGAATTCGCTCTAGAAGAACAAGGATTTCTCCTTATGACAATGTATCGATTTCTGAGAGATAATGGGACTTTGAAAACCAATCAAACTGGACTGTACACAAACTTAGAGAAGAATTAAACAAAACGGGAATAAAGACACACAGTTCGTTATCCAAATATGTGTTAAAACAGTTATATGTTGAAAATTCTACTACTGGAGAAATACCTGCTCCACAGATTCCATTAAACATGATAAATACTAGCATTGCTACATCCAGTGCATTGGGTGCAGAATCTGAAGTTACTACAGAGAACACTAGTAATGTCATAATTTGACCTATTCTTATTTGTGATTGTATATATATATTTTTCAGACAAACTGTTGAGCTGCTTTGGGGCTGTTTTGTTGACCCTAGCGATATGGTTTATTAAATGGCGTATATGTGGCGTAGACATCGCCCCACAGATAAAATTAAGGACATAAAAATCGAATGTGCAAGAGGAAATCAAGGGACATTTTGATGGTCATATCCGTATGAGTGTAAGATCTATATTCAGATATTGTTGGCACAGCACTGAACACCTCTATATTTAACAGAAAGTTATGCATCAAATTGAAAAGAAATGTTTTGAAAAATATATCAACTGAACTTGCAAATAGATATCTTCGTTAGAGTTGTAAAACCTTTACCGAAGTGAAAATATGGAAAACCATATTCATTGCGTTTGAGTAACCTTTATTTGGACTAGCGGTTGCAAATTTGGGTTTTTCTCCCTTTTATAGAATTATCAGATATACCTCTTGTAGAGAAGTCAGACTCATAGCCTCTGCCTACTGAAGAGCTTTCTTCAACAGATTTAAAACAGTCGGAGTCCGCCATTTTGTTTGTACTCACAGAATACAAACAAGAAAAAAAAAATCGAAGTTTTTACGAAATAAAAAGACAGGAGACGGCACACAAAATGCCAAGGAGATATTCCAGAATTGCATGTAGGGGAATGCAAGTGTAGGTACTGGCACTAGTACAAACAACAATAACCGCATGTTAGATTCTAATGAACATACTAACATTTCTGCTGCAAGGATAACATGCCGCTTACAAAGAGCTCATGATCATAAAATATTTGTGATGTGATCCGTACAGTAGCAGTTCCATAACTTTTAATGTTTTGTAGGATCATGTATATTGTTTATGTATTACACTAAACCAACTGTATTCCGTTTTCTCTTGGGAACCATTATCTCTTAAAATAATAAATCAATTCAGTGTTAAAGAATCCGAGTTTTGAAATACTGATTTCATCTTCATGTATAATTCCTTGAAAAGTTCTGAAATCTGAAATCCATTTAAAAATTATTTAGTCTTTATGTCGTGCCTTAAAACTTTACAAAATGAACAGTTTTGTCTGCCCTCAGAATAAAATATGCTGTGTAAATACGGCTATATTTGTCACAAGGTTACGACGAGTCTTTAGTCATATTTGATTTTAAAGCTAAACATCAAAGTTTGTATTTGGTTTACAAAATTTGGCCAAGGACGACTCAGGTATATATAAATATGATTATTATACCCCCGCTTTAAAAATGTGGTGGTATACTGTTTTACCTCTGTCTGTCCGTTCGTCCATCCATCCGTCCGTCCGTCAGTCCGTCCCATGAATATTTTTGTCGCATCTTTCTCAGGAACTACATCATAAGGATTTCTGAAATTTGCTTTCAGGGTTTATATTAGTTATACCGTGTGATGCGTTTTCAGATTCATCTCTCAAAAACTTCCTGTTTCCCGAAATATTTGGACGGGAGTATCATCAGAGAGCAGTAGCTCACATTTCCAATTGTTAAGCTTGTTTTTACGAGAAAAATGGAATGAACATTCAATGATTATGACATTCACATTATATTCATTGTTATTATGTATAACTTATGTATTATAAATTATTTTATGCATCATCTTTAGTGGTATTTGTCAATTGGTCAGTCTGGAGAGTTATCGATGGGTTATTGCCGCAACCAAGTAACAGAATTTTTGTAAAATTTGGGTTTTGAGTCAAAATGTGTTTTAAAGCCAATACTTTAATCACACCAAATTATAGAGTAATATGTATAATAGAAGTATTTCTAGTTGTTAAAACATCAATCAATTATCTATTAACAATTGAATTGTTGGATGCATCAAGCACTTATCTTTAGATAAGTTATTTGGTCATTATATTAAAATATTTTAAATTTTAAAACAATATGCCAAATTCAATTATCTGGAGATAAAATGTTGCGCAAAACCAAATTTCAAATTGTTTTCACAATTTCTTTATGCCTCAACATTGTAAGTAAAGTTAACTGTTTGTAGCTGTCATGTTCACAATCCTTTTATCTATTATTAGCATGCATCATCCACTGTACAATAGATAACCTGTTACAGCTGTTAAATATAATCAACAGATGAAATGTCAACAAACCAATAAATCCTGATTATCTTTTGAGTCATTAAGACTTGTATAAATATAATGCTTATTCGAGGTTAAAACCAAGTATCTTATTTCATGTTTTTGTTTTAATTTACTTATTACACTTCTTGTAAATAATGATTTTCTCATGGATGGAATGCACATTGCTATTGTTAAAATGATCAGCTATAATTAATTCCAAAGCAGTTATAGGTATGTATAACATTGTAAATTATATTATGAAGAACATTTATCTAAATATTTTACTTTCTTCTAATTTTTACGGCGTGATTAAAAAATCATTCTTAGCAGTGATAAATATTAATTAATTGTGTTTTGAGGAAGATATTATACTTCAGGTTTAATATGACAGTCTGTTAAAATAAATGAACAAAACATTTTCTTAACTGTTGCTTGAAAAATCTTTTATGTATTATGAAGTGTTTTAAGTGTGTTTAAGTACACACTGTTTTATTCATTTATTTATTTTAAGAACTTAATTTTTTTCAGATTTTTGTTGTGTCACCCAGAAACCAGTTATAGATATAACAGCAACTTTATGTGAGCCTGACCAATCAAGTTCTATTTTCCTTTCCTACATAACATCAGAAGATCACTCAATTCCATAGATGTGTCAAGATTAGTTCACAGACAAACTAAGGGCAGCCATGAAACAAACATGTAGAGAAATACCAAAAATGATGTACAGAATGAGACTAATGATGCAAATGAAAATATAACAGACCAACAACCAATTACTCCATCAAAGTCTAGGAAGAAAGTTGGGTGGCCAAGGGGAACTCCTCCACGAAAATCTCGTACGTTTATGACACCTCCTAAAAAGGAACTCATTAGAAAGAGAAAAGCAACTCTAGATGAATTGAAAAAGAACATAAGAAAGAAGTTGCGAATGTCTGCGAAAGAATATGTGTCACAAAAAGGGAAACCTGTATTATCAAAGAATGGTTAAATCTGAAGATTGTAGCAGGTGTAAATACATATGTAGCCAGAAAATAACAGAAGAAAATAGACAGAAAATATTTGATTTGTTTTGGTCCCTGGAATCTTATGAAAGGAAAAAGATTTCATCATATCAAGAGTAGAAGAAAACAATCAAGAAAGCACATCGATCCAAACAAGGAGGAAAAGAAATATTCATCAATCATATTTCTTTGATATTGGAGGTACCAAAGACAATGGTTTGCGTACTTTAGGAAAACAGATGTTGGTAATGCTTACATTGACTATGCCATGCAAAATGAGTCAGGTGAAGTGTTTATTGGCGCTGTCAAATTAGGTAAGCACACACGCCACAATAAAACTAAACCAGAATTTATACAGAAGGTGAGGAGCCATATTGAGTCTTTTCCTGCTGTTGAAGGAATTACACTACAAAGTCTTCCAACAGAAGATATCAAGGAGCAGAGTTGAACGTACCCAGGATGTATCAGCTTTATCTTGATTACTACAAAGAGTCAACACCGCAGAACCAATTAGTTAGTTAAACAATATACAGAATACCCTTCAACGAAGAATATAATTTTTCATTTCCTAAAAAGGACCAATGTAATTTTTGTGTTACTTGTAACAGGGGTATTTCTGACGCATCTATTTCAGAAGACGAGAAGAAGAGGTATTATGAGCACCAGCAGATGAAAATGAGAGCAAGAGAGACAAAGATAAATCTAAAGCAACTAAGGATACCTTTGTAGAAACTTTTGACTTACAGCCTGTGTTACAAACATCTTGTTCCTTAGTCAGCCAAATTTACTACATGAAGAAACTGAATTGTTATAATTTGTCAATTTATAACTTAGGTACCAAAAATGCAACTTGCTACTTAAGGTCAAAGGTAGAGGGGAAACGTTGAGCCTGCGACATTACAACCTGTTTGTATCTGCAACTGTTGTCTCTCACAGCCAATATCAAGAATGTAATCCTCTAGTCAGATGCATGTTCAGGGCAAAATAGAAATCAGTTTACTGCAACTGGCTTAATGCATGCTGTCGTCAATCTTCCAAATATAGAGATAATTGACCACAAGCTCCTAGAAAGTGGACACACCCAGATGGATGTGACAGCATGCGTTCAGCAATCGAGTTGGCCAAGAAAAAACTAAGATTTACATCTGAAGCCAGTGGGAAACAGTTGTCAGGATGGCGAGGAGGACTAATCCGTACTCGGTTGTACTTATACAACATGAGAATGTCTACGATTTCAAAATCTCCATTAGACAACACTTACTTACAGCAAGGTTGATGCAAGGTCCATTGGCTGAAAATCAAATGGCTACGATTTTCCAAACAGGAACTTAAACATATATTATTTAAGCATACATTTGATGAAGAATTCAGAAGAATTGGGGTCATCGAGCTGGAAAAATGAAGTTCCTGTTCCAAATATAAGGAACACATGTGGCAAGAAAATACATAGAAAGCAACCAATTACATTGGCAAAGAAGAAGGATCTTCTTAACCTTTGCAAAACCAAGGTTATTCCGTTGAATATCACAGATTTTACAAGGATCTTCCTGCCAATGGAGAGGTTCCTGATAATCTACCGGACCCTGATGTAGAGGAAGAAGAACAAGACTCGGACAAGTGATAGATTGCTTATAAACTACAAACTTAAACATGTTAAAAATTCAGAAAAAATACTCAATACTTTTCTTACAAAATTTCTTACGTATTTACATATTGTATAACGATATTTATCAATATATCAATAATGATGTTTGTTTTGATTCATAAATTGCTTATCTTATATTGGATATTGCATTGTGGTCTTTATTATCAACATAAAATAATGATAAATTTGAATTGCCAAAATCAGTTATTTCTTTATAACAGGTTATGGCATATTTTGTAAATAATATACAAATTATTTTGTAATGCCAAAACACATAATGCCTGATATTGTATTCTGTCATAAAAGTTATAGTTTGATAAAATTAATGTTGATATGCCAAAACAATTATCTTCTGTTAAATGATTATGGCACTATTACAAGCATGGTTTCTATATTTCATGTAATAGCCACAAAGTTGTATTGTTAGTTACCGTGTTATGACACAATCATACCAGATTCTTAAACATGAATATTTGATTGCATCAATACTGTACCACCAGTTACTAGGTTTTGGCAATTTTGTTTTCAATTTAATAATATGTTTTATTATGTCTCAATCAATTTGATGCAATAAATCAATTGTCTTACTTATTTTGTCCTTATGTATTTGATATGTTGTTAGTAAACATTGAAACTGAAATACAAAATCATGCATTTGCATGTAATTGCTTTTAAAGTACCTATAAAATTAAAACATGCCTTCTGAAAAATGCTATATTTTCAGTTACTTGGTTGTGGCATTAACCCATCGTTATTGATAATTTTTGAAATTCTCATTTTATTGTATGTGTTGACATCAAGTAAAAAACACACACATGAAGAAAAACTATGACCAAATAAACAAATAGTCTTTTGACAATTCTTCGTCTTGTGACGCCTTGTTGATAACAATCCAATCATAAAATACCTTCAAAATATTTTTTAAAAACTATTTTATTTATAGAAATATATATGTAGGACTCGGAGGTGCGATGGGGACGCTGAAGTGCGATGGTCACGCTGAAGTGCGATGGTCTACGCCGAAGTGCGATGGTCCGTTCGCTGATGTGCGATGGTCTATTTGATGCTTGACGGCTATTTTAAAATATACAGATGTGCAGTTATTGATTGATTGATTGATTGATTGTTGGTTGCTTAACGTCCAGTGGCAAATATTTCATGCATATTCAGGACGAGAACAAATTAACCATAAATACAATAGGTAGGTTCTGTAATAGGGGCGTCCGGGATTAAGGTCAGAGAAATTTAGTCTGCCACAGGAAATGAGGGTATATTGGATAGGGACAGAAATTCAGCCTTGCAACAGGTCACCTACGGACCCCTCCAAGAGTTGTTGCAAGGGTTCTTAACGTGTAAAGAGCGTGGCACTCTCTTTACACGAGGCATCGGATTTAACGTCCCCATTCTGACCAGACGTGGCTGCAAATTTGTACATCCCGCACAGCCAAACGGACGCCCCACTTTAGCAAGGGTTTTACTGACGGTCGGAGGAAGACCAATGGTGACCATACTTCTATTCCCCAGTCACCCTTGGGGCTGCAGTTATTATGAGAAGTACATGTAGATTTCTTCAATAGTTAGTAATGTACATTCATTATTGTATATGTCAGTCCTTAATTACAGATGCATACTAAATGAGAGATCGTCCTCTTTGATTTTCTACATGTGGACATAATTCTGTATTAACATTATATCTTTACTTTGTTCCTCTCATGAGTTCCTCGTTTACCGTAATATAGTAATACGGAGAGTCTGTCTGCGGACCCGTATGTATTTACAGAATGTCACGCTCCATCGTACGTAAGAGGAACCTTTTGAAGATTTCGGGAAAAAAAAAAACGATACAGAATGTTAACTTTCCCTATCCACCAATCCTCCCCATGTCTCGTAGTATTCAAAGTTTATAAGCCCTTATCAACTTACAAACATGGAAAATTGTTCTTAACATACACTTGACTTCTACATCGACATGAAAAGAATTGAAAATGAAGTTTCTGTAGACCATCGCACTTCAGCAATATCACCATCGCACTTCGGCGTAGCTATAAACAAGATAGCGTCACAATGCCACCATCGCACTTCATCGTGATCAAAACTCACTTCAGCGTCAAACCATCGCACCTCAGTGTGACGATCGCGGTTCGGAGTACCATCGCGGTTCAGAGTCCTACATATATATACATGTAGCAAAAATGCAGGAGACAAATTCTTTTGGCCATGTTCTGTATATCTTTATTTTATTCCTTATAAATATTTTTTATTGGGACCGGATCGACATGCATAAACATATAATTCTTTGGAAGAAGTTGTTCTATTTTCTATTTATAACTTTGTGCCATTTTAAGTAAAAATACACATTTTAGCAATACTAATTGGTCTGGCTGTCACGTAAGACAAAGGAGAATTGATTCTGATACCTGCAGCTCGGTCATACAGCTATCAAACATTCAAAATATTGTGGCTCTTTTCATTGTGGTGATTTTCAATAACTTTCGTTCAGTTTCTGTTTCCATGGTATTAATGTTTATTCCTTTGCCCATTAAATCATATATTTCATCAGTAAGACGTTACGCTCGATGTTGGTGTCACTTTTGGTAACGTCGTATGTTAACGTCAAAATCATGTTATATTGACGTTTTGTAATATTGACGTCCAGTTTATTCGTTAAACACTTGGTTTTCTGTTAATAAAAGGAGGTATGGGTGTATGCCAGGTGGCCTCTAGACAAATGGAAATATAAGGAATACGTATGGTGTTCTGTGAAAGAACGGAAATGTGGGATATACGCTACATTCAAGTCCACGCGTATACATGCACAATTTGTTTTAAAATAATGTTTACCGGTTGAAAAAAACAAGAGGCCCGGTATAATTTTTTTAGGTCAACCTTTAACAAATCAACTTTTGCGTATTTTCAATGATTGTAAGATTTGAATGTCTGTCAAAATTCTATGATGACAATATTTGATTGCCAAGTTTGATTTTTGGGGAATAGGATGGTTGTAAAAGGCTCGTCTCCGGGTGCAGGAATTTCTTGCTGCATTGGTGGCCTTCGGCTGTTGTCTACTCTTTAATTTGGTCGGGTTGTTGTCTCTTTGACACATTCCCCATTTCCATTCTCAATTTTATATTTTGTTTTACTTTGTTCTGTATTTGTTTTGCTGTAATTTTTTTTCCTCATTTACCTGTTTTTGTCGTTGATGGTATCTTATTTAATTGTTTTTATTTGGCGCATTCTTTATTTCTCAACGAAATGATTTTCTGTTCCTTAGAATACAATTTTAGTGATAAGTAAAGATGTACTTTAGTGTCATGTGATTTTCTCCCGAGTAAAATTTCTTAATTTTGCATTTCTCTAAAATATCACAAACAAAATACTCATTGTATAATGCAAGATTTATTTAACGCGAGAAAAAGATAAATTACGCGTCATACATTTCTAAATCACTTCTTTTAACATCAATTTGAGAAATAAAATAATAATAGATATTATTGCTTTGGACAATATTGAATCAATATTGGGAAAGTTCTATGTAGTGCTCTCATCCTGTGCCGTGACACATTATGAAGCCGTGACACAATATGAATTTCAAATGAAAATCAATGAATCAGTTCACATAAATTAACACATTCCAAAATATTATTATTCTCTCTTCGGTTAAAACGAGCGTATTTCTTTTCAAAATACTGTCTTGTCAAACATACAACACCGAAGCGCTTGGGACAATTGCTTTTTGATTTTTCAAAAGACTGTACTGTAAAACGTGATGTTTTTTCTTCATGAAATAATGTCCATTAATTACGGATGTTCCTTCAGGGAAAGTCGACCCCCACTCATCAGTTTCTTCTCCTGTTAACATATGACTCCCCGATGTAGCTTTAAGGAGGAAGAAATCATTTTCCTCATCATCACATAAAACTGCAAAAATATGACCGGTATTTATCATATCAGCGACTGTCTCATAACTGTCATCTTCTAATGTCTCCTCCTCTGAATTGGAATCCTCTGCCTCTACTTTGACTTCCAATGAAATGCCAACTTGATCATTAAACAAACAATGTTCACCCTCAAGGCACCCGTCGCAATAGCACGATACGGTTCGAACTAGTACCGTTTGTAGATTTTTTGTTTCTACGCGATGTATGGTCCGTATTCCCTTTATTGGTTTAAACGATTTTCTATTTCTAGGAATTTCTTCTACATATTTAAAAATTCGTCGTTTACAAGCATGTGACCGTGGTGTTGTTAATCGTGACTGTGCGAATTGAAACAGTTCTACAGCCGAACGTATCTGAAATTGTCCGCGTATAACGGCAATATCTGCTTGATTTTTCAAAAGTCCACCAGCGGCATCCTGTGGCCCCTTTCCATGACAACTTTCAAAATAGTTCCTAATTATTTTATTATATCCAAATTCGGCTGCAGATTCTGCTAGGGTACCGATGCAATGTCGACTTTTATATTGACTTTGACAACCGTCACAAAATTCGTGCATCGTATCAACACGATAATTTATTTCGTTTAAATATTCAGATACAAGATTTTGAACATGACGAGTAAAATACTGGTCGTGTTTCTCATCTGGTGATATGACATAAAAATGTTCACAGATTATAGTTGGGTCATCTGGTGTGCTCGATGCGCCATCGATCTCTAAAACTGCGTGACGGTAAATTAAAGTAATGTGAATAGATACTTCCGTTCGCTGAAAGTAGCTAGATTGTATTTCAACTTTCTCCGTGCATCTGTAATTTTCGGAAAAATCATGCACTGTAACGCATTCATTTTCAGGCAAGTTTTCAACGAGTTTCTTCAATTGATCTGTTTGCCATTTTGCCCTAAAACTGTGACCAGGAAATGTCTCTAATACGGTTTTCAAGTGATCCACCATTTGACCTGGTTTTGTAGATTTATCTACCAATGTAAGTTTTTTAATACCGGTTTTGATTTTATGTCGATGTATTCAAACTTCTTCCACTGTAGATTTGTACAATCATCAGAGATGCAGAGTTCTGATTCACTGAATTTTAGTAAGTGTACACCGCAAGCTGAACAGTTTCTTTCTAAGCACTCTTTAAGATGTAAAGTCCCTTCTGTAATCGGGCATAATGTTGCGGCGCATAATTCAGCTAATGTTCCAAACAACTCGAATTTTTTTCATCAATAACATTATCTTTGATTAGTTGCTTCCGATGTGAACTGAAAGATTGAAATAAATATTTGTTTTCAAGGTGATACCTGCAACAGCATGTTGTTCTATCTTTGGGTCTGGCGGCTCTTATGAAGTATGGTTTGCATTTCTCAAATGTTCTTTGTGAAATTTTGATTTCAGGGCGAGTTTGTTGAAAAGATAAAATACTTCACTTTGTGTTTTCTCTAAAATTTGAATTGCATGACTGCAGTATGTCTTTACTCCAATACGAACCCGTTTAACATCTGTTTTATTGCCCGTCTGTCGAGAATTTTCAGGGGAACACCAAAAATCGTATATCATTTTCCGTACTTCTTCAGACAATTTATCCGACCTCGTTTTTCTTTTGACATACTCGTAAGAAGACTTTTCTGAGGTAAGAACCCTTGACCGTACACGAAATCCTTTAGCAATACGTCTTACAGGTACTCCGAGTTTTTTTGCTAAGTCAACCTTAGCTCTGCAATTTCCAACTGCAGGTCCAGACACCGATGCAGCTAATACTTCTACCGATGCACGTGATTGGTCGTTGCGTTTTAATTTTTCATTACTTAAGAAAGTTTTAATATCTTCAACCACTGAAGCATTAAGTTTTGTTTCTTTTATTTCTTCGGGTGAAGGAACTAGTCCAATGCGTTGCAGTGTAATTGCTGTTGGCGATTTATTTGTTGAAAGGTATGCTTTTACTGTAGCTACTCTTTACTTGGCGTTACAGGTAAGGCTCTTTTAATTTTCTTACCGCGCGACTTCGGCTCATTTTGTTTTTAAATGGATCGTTTTGTCTTCAGCCGTGGTCAAATTCAATGGTACCGGCGATTGCGGCTGTTTTGTTTTGTTTTTCCTCCATATACGCTGTCTGTTTGTCTTTCGATTCCTTAAGGCCTGTTCAATTATTTCTTTTGCTGATATTTGATCTTTTCTTTTAGTTCTACTTTTGTGCTTTCTTTTGTTGTTGATACTCTTTTCTCTATATCTTCTCTTTGTTATTTCTATCCTTTTCCCTCTGTCTCCTTTTTCGGATTGCAGAAGAAGACTTTGATAATGCTTTTGTTTGGTCATTTTTACTCTTTTGTTTCCATTTGCGTTTTTGTTCTCTTCTATTCTCAGCTCTCAGTTTTTGAATTTTGGATATGACTGTCATGATACCTACAAGTCGAAAAATGACAATATTCATCAATCTTTATTTAAAATTTTCTTATATTAATATCAAGACTTTTATAGCGGACTATAACATATGACTTTTTTCATTGTTGAAGATCGTATGGTGACCTATAATTGCATTTGTCTTCGTCATTAGAACTCTTAAGTCTTACTAGTGGATAGATGTCTCATTGGCAACCACACCACACCTCCTTATTTATATATTTTGATAATATACAGATTATTTCTAGTAGTATATTTGTTCTACTATTAAGTACATGGCGTTAAAGAGCTTGCGTTGCGTTTTGTTGTTGTTTTGTTGTTGTTGTGTTTAAGTCGCATTGTTTAGTATGGTGACACAATTATCTACTATTTCGACTTCAATATCTGACAAGTCGACCTAAGATCTGACAAGTCAGTATAATTATCTAACAAGTCAACTTTAATATCAGACATGTTGTGGGGAAT
The DNA here is from genome assembly GCA_017311375.1 of Mytilus coruscus. Lineage (NCBI taxonomy): Eukaryota > Metazoa > Mollusca > Bivalvia > Mytilida > Mytilidae > Mytilus > Mytilus coruscus. The sequence continues at coordinate 8,891 of JAASAO010001362.1, read as the reverse complement.
ATTTGACATGCCAACCTAAATATCCAACATGTTGATTTAATGTCCAAAAGTTTCTTCGTCAATATCTATGTAAGGCAACATAAAGTATCGATGATTTTTATTTGATACATATATACTTTTAAAATATTACTCATAAAACGGAAAAATTTCAACCTATGTTTGGAAATATTAATTAATACCATTTACAAAATGTATTTGTAATTAAGTGTACCCAATTAGATGTACGTATAAAATATCTCCGTATTTGATTGTTTACATATCGATATGTGTCCGTGTGTCCGTATTCGTACATGTATACACAACGTTCAACTTTCTTATTCAATACTTTAATTGATACGAATATCCATTATGTATGATGCTAGTTGTATTTGAGATGGTAATAATGTCCTCCACTGAAGATATTAATTTTGTATATACATGTATAAATTTTTTGTTGTTGAGTTTCTGTTTCATTAGCTTAACAAAAATGACATGAAAGAAAAGCATTTGAAAGAAAAGAATATATTCAGAATTTAAGTTTTAGATGTTTTATAACAAAATAAATACGTTTCAAAAACGCCATAAACGCAAAAAAAGGTTACATGTAATGTGAACGTCAAAAACGTCAAATTAGCGATGCTGTGACATTTTGGTAGACCACCATGTGACCAATTTATTTTGATAATTTGTACATTTATCTTTATCCTATTTATATTGAAATGTTCCTTCGGTTTGAGAATTTCCGATTATCGCTTAAATTTTCTTAACAATTATACAGTTTTCACTTATTTCTAAAGATTTGTAACAAATTGTTTTTAGTATTTTAGAGAAAATATGAAGATGCCATTTTTGTGACATTTTGGTAGACACCCTTCCAACGCATCAGTAGTCGAAATAAATTGACAAAAATATAAACGAATGCATACAACTGTTTCTCTATTATTAGGAATTTATCATATTGGCTTCATTTCTCCGTTCTGAAATGCATAACCCTTTTTTTATCGTTTTCTTTAAAACTGTCGAAATTACTAACGTTAAACGTTAGTTAAAAGTTTTGTGACAGGAGCCCTGTGGGGATTCATATGCATAATATGATTTTATGTAATGCTAAAAAAGAGACTGCTATATGAATAAATGCCGTTCAGATGTTCCAGATTACCGGACATGTAGTATTTTCTGACTAGATAACATGCTTTACATATTTTTACTCGGTATTGATAATTTCAAGTAGAGCATGTTTTTCAAACGTTGTTGTGACAGTGTTTTCGGGGCTTTGATTTTGGTTATGATGTCGAAGTTCTCATGGAATTCGTTCTTTAAATTGGGAATCAATGTTTTAAAGCATTTTCCAAGTTCGTTTTACATAATGATATTTGATATAAAGACTTTGATGACAAATAATCTCGCTATCGATGGATTCTCACCTATTATGCTGCAAAGGGCTTATATTTTTCCTTCAGTGTCTACAAGCTGAAATGGCTTCTTCCAAGGACTACTCGATTCGAAAATGGCGTCGATTACGTCATACAAATATGACGTCACAAAGCCCTAACGTTCCTCTTCAAAATGGTATACAATTTTTATATTTCATTTACTTGTGGGTATCCGAAATTAGGAGGAACCCTCAAAACAATATTAGTATGTTACCCGTCTACACGCAAAAACATGTGATTTTGTCGTTTGTTTTGGAAAGCTGATTAACAAAAGTTAATAAAACTAATAAGCCACCGTAAAAATAATGTTTAAAGTGCTCCGAAGATTTTAACACAAAAAACAGTTGATCTTTCCGGTATTTTTCTTATTTTAAGCCGATTATTGGTCATAGGTACATGAAATCAGAAAACGTCACCAACATCGAGCGTAACGTCTAAGGATATCGTTGCAGGAATTTTCATTTGCATTCCTAACCTTTGTACTACATTAAATGTTCATGTCGATTAGAAGACAAAGGATGAAGATTTATCTATTATTTACCAAACCTACTACCTAATAATATTACAAGGTTGCTATTTTCAGCTGCTGAGGCAAATTATCTGTATCTGTCTTTGAAAATAGTATAAGAATCTTGTTTGATAATAAATTTCTCAACAGACCACTTAAATAAGCACCCACTATTGGTGCCCTGGTCTTATAATTGCAGAGCATAACCTATAAAGAAAATTTCTAGAACCTCCTCAAAATGAAATGACTCAACTGTGGAATTAAAGTCATTAAAGGATATTCTTATGCATGAATGCTGACGCCAAAATTCTGTTTGGAAGTTGTTGGTATTAAATCATCTGTATCAGGTTTGATGGATACCAATGGAATTTTATAAGTGGGACTCTGTGATTAGCCAATTGCATAATTTGTGAAAATATAGACATCGTATACTTAAGTAGAAGCTTCAAGGAAATTTAGTTGAAGTAACTGATTTTGAAGATAGCTTTAAAGCAGAACACTATTTAATGTATCGTCTGTTTGGGTAAAAATTGAACAGCATGCACGATTGCTGATTGACATTGCTGACTAATACAATTGATTTTTACCTTCCATTATCTGTTATTTTCTTTTGTGTGGGGTATTTACTGATTAAGACATGCCGCAACGTGGTAAAACTTAGGCTTTCTGTCTTCGAATAAACTGGCTGCGACGTAAATGTTTTTTGGTTTTGTTTTTGTTTTTTTACGAATGTATATAGCGTGAGTTCCTGTATATCCTATACTAGGTGTGTGAAGCTTTCCTATACATTTCTAAAATGTGACTTCCCAGATATGTGCGTAAACATACCAACCTTCATCATAAAGGTATTATTTGTGGAGTGAACATTTGTAGGGGCTCAGCAAAATTTTCAGCTTCACGGGTTTATGGATAAGTTGTGATTTACAATCAGTAGACAATACAAAAAGGGAAGTCTAGTAATACATAAGTATTTTGTCAAACATTTATTTCTAGGGCAAGAGTGTTAACTGAACAAGGAGAAAGCTAAAATCGTGAAAATTGAACTTGACCTGTAAATTGTCATGATAAAACAATACACCAAATATCAAATCAATATCTTCAAGCATGAAGAAAAAAGTCTGGAAAACCGTTTTGCCGGACTGACTGATGGACAGACGGACGGAGTGCAAACCTAAAGTTCCTTTCGTCTTCGTCGGTAGTGGACTGAAAATGTTGTATTTGGATATACCATCGTAGTAAATTATTTCATGAGGTTATTTACTCCACGAACAATAAAAGGATGAACGTAATTAAATCAGAAGGTGTTTCATGCATACTGCAGTGATGCATATAAATATCACAGTTAAATGACATAGAATTCACGAGTTAATTTTAGCAATATACGAAACAGAAATACTTGTATTTTGTCAAAAGATCATATTATGTATTGTTAATGTGTATAACTTATGCATTGTAAATTATTTTGATCAAAAGAAAAGAAAAGAAAGTATTATTAAAAATAATTTTCCTGCCAGCAGAACTGAGTTTTTTTATTTATTCTACTAAAAGTTCGGAAGGCGCGAGTCTCACTGCCAAGCAAGTCCATAACAACGACATGTAGTCCCCAGATATCCAGACATATTTTTATCTACAAGAACCGTAGGAGAACTTTGCAAACAAGTAAAGGAAATTACCATCATGTTTATCAATATAGAAATCCTAAACACAATCAGTCCCACCTTAACAAGTGATCTCATTGAGAAGTATCTCTCAACAACGACGATAAAATCCTGCACAACACATTACAAGATATTGTTTACATATATGATTTCGTGAATGAACTTTTAACTCAATTCATTGTCAAAACATAAATTTAATGTTAGACATTTAAATGAAATAAGCTGCAATGTTCAATATTTAAGGTAAATAATGGAACGGGTACAGTAGACTATATTTTTCAAAGACAAATTGAACTGCGTACTAAGAAGAAATATGAAATATCAGGAAATCAGTCAGTTTCAATCAAGAGCTAGATCTTTGTTGACTATTTTAAGTTTTCCTATCAAAGGTCGGTGGGTTTCTCCGGCTTTCCGGCTTCCTCCACCAATAAAACTGGCCGCATTGAAATAGCCCAAAAGCGATGTTCAAACGTGGCGTTGAAAACATATAAAATAATAAAATCAAGAGCTCGAAACAAACTTATAACAATTCTAGAGTTGAGTTTAATGTTTGTTTATCATTTATAAGTTATACGAAAATTTTCATTATGATGATTTAAAACAAGTACATCCGTCAAATATTATTTGGGCAGACCAAAAGGCAAATGATTCTAATAATGTTCGTTCATTGCACTGCAGATAATTCAATAATTGTAATATCAACAAATATCTCCAATGGATCATTCTTTAAGTCAAGATGTTTCCAGATAAAGATATTAACACTTCTGAATAAGACAAAGATGTTTTAAATATAGTATCTGATATTCAAGATAACCTATATCAAATATTATTTTTCTTCAAATTCTTGCAAATAGTGCCATCACAAAACAAACATTATTGTTTTATATGATGATTGGTGGCAATATGCCAAAAAGTTCGATCTTCAAAAGACTTGAGGAATCAAACTACTAAAAATCTTTAATATTATCTTTATTACAAACAAGATTTAATTAATACATGTGCATCTATTTGCATTGAAAACAAGTTTTTTATCATAACCATAGACATTAATATATGTTCATGACTATAGGAAGACCAAAGGAAGACCATTATACTATTTCATACAATTTTATTGTTGCTACTAAGTCTTTCATTTTAGTGTTGCATAACACGAAAAGTCGTTTAAAAATGTAGTTATATTATTAACCAACAAACTATTTCATTAGTGTACTATCAAATGTGTGGGTGTGATACATTAAATAATCAAACTGGAAACTCCTACTTGAAGAGAATGCGGGCATAGCATAACGTTGTTGTTCATATCTATGGAACGCCATGACTGCCTCATGTTGATGATCATCATTATATGCAGTGATCATAGCATTATATGCAGTAATCATAACATTATATGCAGTGGTCACAATATTTTAAGCAGTGGTCACAACATTATACGTTTTTGTTGATGATGGTGATGATCAGTGATGATGATGATGATTGATGTATGTGATGGTGGTGGTTCAGATTCGGTAAACTTCGAAAATGTTTTATCGGAAATTACCGAATCAAATCAAAATTGATAATGCACCGTAAACAAATTTAAACAGTTATTGAAGTCATGTTATTATTAAGGCAACATACATTATTTAAAACTCTGATTGAAATAGGAAATTAGAAGTCACATGATGATCAATTTACCACAAACTTATTCCACACCAGGAGCATTTTTAACTTATTTTGATCTTATTTCGATGATCAGTTTCATCATATTCACAACTTATGTTAATATGTATATACTTTAAGTATTTAAAACAAATATATATAATTGTGCATTTCTGATCATTTAACACTAAATAAACATCTTCAGATTACTCGGGACTGCAATTTAAATATATCATGACCCAGTATTTTTCAAAGAGAACCAAATATCTGTCAGAAGTAAACTGTTCATTGCATTTTGGAAACAAATTTATTGATGTTGGTCAGCGATGTTATTCGAAATAAAATTTTACAAAAACATATACGATTTGCAATAGTATTTTAAAAAGGCATGGCATAGCAATTTTAAGTGCAAAATAACTATTTTATGATTTTTTATCTTTTAAGTATATAATTCGGACTATGCTATATATAAAAGTCCAATAAGTTCCGACAATTTCCGATTTTTACCCCGTGAGTAACGATATCCAGGAGAAAGAAGCCCCACAGAAACAATCAAGATCCACCGTAAAAAGTAAAGTTTCCAGATAACGAAAAATATTAAGATATGTAATTTTCAACCTCTGACATGAATTCTAACATGGGATGGAAAACCGTGATTTTGTTAACAAAAATAACAGAAATCCCTAGGTTATAGACAAGCTTGTATGTGAGAAGAACTAGAACGTCATTAACAACAACGATAGGAATTCACAGTAAAACAATACTAGTAGTTTTCATTAATATAATTATATTACAATTATATATATTGTCATAATAACGAGTTTCGTTTTTTAGTGTGCGTGTGTTATGGTGACAAAATTTTTGTGCGGACCTTCAATAAAATCAAAGAAGTGCTCAGTAACAAATATCATTCCTCTTTTACTTGTTTTTGTTGTCATCTGGACCTTAACACAAATTTTAATCAGAATCATTCGTGTGTAAAATATAGGTCGAGGCTACCAACTTTTTTTCAAGGTCCTTTGTTGTTATCAAAGATGTGCGATCTGAAAGATATCATTCTTCTATGACTTGTAGTTGATCAGATTTTGTATCTTAATGAAAAACTTAACCAGAATTAATTTAGGTCAAGATGAATCTTTTTTCATGGACAATCGTTAATATCCAATAATAGTAAATCATTCTTTTTTGACTCACAGTTTGTTTCAGTCTTGACCTAAATGCAAAACTTAGATGCACGATTTTTAGTATTATTTGTTAGTGGCGTAGAAATAGCTGTCAGTAACTGCGAGAACTTTCAGATCACTACTTAGTATCTTTTTGTTGTTGGGATATACAAGTACCAGACCACGTCCACTCTGTGTTTTTGTTAGATGTATTTATATTTGTATCCATCTGATGAGCTAAGCCTTTTCAACTGATTTTTATAGTTCCTTCTTATTTTGTACTGTTACACCACTGTCCCAGGCTAGAGGAGGGTTGGGATCCAGCTAACATGTTTAAACCCGCCACATTCTGTATGTATGTGCCTGTCCTAAGTCAGGAGTCTGTCATTCAGTGGTTGTCGTTTGTTATGTGTTACATATTTGCTTTTCTTTTATTTTTGTGTACAAAATTAGGCCGTTAGTTTTCTCGTTTGAATTGTTTTACATTTGTCATTTCGGGACCTTTTATAGCTGACTATGCGGTATGGGCTTTGTTCATTGTTGAAAGCCGTACTGTAGATGCTTATTTCTGTTTCATTTGGTCTCTTGTGGAGAGTTGTCTCAAAAACTAATGCTTTTAGAACAAATCTGACATGGGGTAAAATTGTTCAATTGGTCGAGATCTATCAGCCCTGAAATTTTCAGACGAATCGAACAACTCATTGTTGGGTTGCTGCCACTAAATTGGTAGTTTTAAGGAAATTTTGCAGTTTTTTGTTATCTTGAATATTATAAAGATATATTTAAACTGTAAACAGCAATAATGTTCAGCAAAGTAAGATCTACAAAAAAGTTTATATGACCAAAATTGTCAATTGACCCCTTAAGGAGTTATTGCCCTTTAAAGACAATTTTACACAATTTGTTCATCAAGTTTGCTAACATTTAAAAATCTTCTCCTCTGAAACTACTGGGCCAAATACCTTCAAACTTCATCTAAATGTTCCTTAGGATATCTAGTTTATAAATTTTATCCGAAGTTTTAATCCATCGACAAACATGGCCGCCATGGCTAAAAATAGAACATAGTGGTCAAATGCAGTTTTGGCTTATATCTCCAAAACTTAAGCTTTTAGAGCAAATATGACTGGGTTAATTTGTTCAATTGGTCAAGATCTATCAGCCCTGAAATTTTCAGACAAATCGAACAACCATTTGTTGGGTTGCTGCCACTAAATTGGTAGTTTTGAGGAAATTTTGCAGTTTTTTGTTATTATCTTGAATATTATTATAGGTAGATATAAACTGTAAACAGCAATAATGTTCAGCAAAGTAAGATCTACAGAAAAGTTAAATGACCAAATTTGTCAATTGACCCTTAAGGAGTTATTGCCCTTTAAAGACAATTTTACACAATGTGTTCATCAAGTTTGCTAACATTTAAAATCTTCTCTTCTGAAACTATTGTGCCTAATACTTCTTAACTTTGAATGAATGTTCCTTTAGGAATCTAGTTTATGAATTGTATCCGAAATTTTGATCCATCAACAAACATGGCCGCCATGGCTAAAAATAGAACATAGGGGTGAAATGCAGTTTTTGGCTTTTATCTCAGAAACTAAAGCATTTAGAGCAAATCTGACATGGGGTAAAAATGTTCAAAAGGTCAAGATCTATCAGCCCTCAAATTTTCAGTTGTTTTATGTTTTTTAACTTTAAAAATCTTCTCAAATGAATTCTAGTATAAATTTTGTATTTCATTTCCTTGTACGTCAAGAAACATAGACACTATGGCTAAAATGGAACATATGGGTAAAAGCAAAAATAATCATTGATGAAAGATTTAAGCAAAAAATTACAGGTGAGCGATTCAGGCTCTTGAGAGCCTCTTGTTTTTATATTAACCGTGCATGACAGACTGACGAACAAACGTAGTAAACGCTTTATGCACTCCCGCAAACTCAGTTTTCGAAGGGATGACAAAGAGATGATAACTATAAATGAAAATGTTAAACTGGGTCTGGAAAGGGTAAATTTTTCTTATGAAAGTTTATATTTTATATAAGGCTGCTGTTCATATGTAGAAGACAAACTGCTTTAAGTGCTAAAAGCTTGTAAAAGGTGGATATAATTGATGTAAAGTTATGTTGAATACCTACACTGAAATGCTTTAAACTGCATTTTCATATCTGTTAGATACTAAATCGTGTAAAATGCAAAATTCTGAAAATCGAAGCCAAATAATGTCTCTATCGTGACATATATAAGCTAGCGTAATTTGGGACTTAGTCTTATTTAGAAAGCTGACTCTTTTAAAATGTATTTTGCTTTTTAAACTAAGTACTGACTATAAAGTGGCACCTTGCTAAAGTTCGTCAGTAGGAAATGAAATCGAGGCATACATCAAAAAAAACTTTCCTTCGATATTTCATTAATTTTTATCATTATTTTACTTACATTATGCCATGCGTATTTCTTATGACGAACAGTACTAGTTAATCCATTCAACTCTCAGTTTCATCATTTCCTCAGA